>VDFB02313672.1:0-19658 GCA_007258455.2 Sequoia sempervirens
GAAGCAACCCCGACTATTTTAAGGGCCACCCACCCACCCCTGCTTAAGGGCCCCTACTATTCTATGGTAGCGGCATCAGGGAGTTATACATCAGGGAGTTATAGAGTGGGAGGAGCAGGGGGATGGGTAATGAAACTAGCCCTAAACTAATCTGATAACGGCATCTGATCAGGGAGCCGGGGGTAATGAAACTGATGCTCATCTACGTAATATAGTTGGATGGAGGGCTATTGATTATTGGAAAGAATACAATACTGGATCGTGTCGGGATATTCATTAGGAGATTGGCCGGTGCCCCGTAGCAGTGTATGTATTGCTGTGTCTGCTCCCACCCGCCTTTCTCACCCGGATAGCATCGTTGCCTATAGAATAGTAGGGGTTAATTAATCAGCTTGCTAACATAATGTGGGCAAGCCTTCCCTTCCGCCCATCCATCCGGTCTACAAACCCCTACTATTCTAAAGGGCCCGGTAGTTCTATTGTTTGAGATGAGCCGTATGTCAATAACGAGCGAGGTTCCCCCGGTGTCAATAACGAGGTTCCATGGATGGTTGAAAGGAAGGTCGATCCAGAGCATCAATCTAGTTGTTTATATGGATGTATTGATTGGGAAAGTTACCTCTTCCCACAGGCAAGCCCAGAGAATGTTCACTTCTCTCCAACCGGGGGAACCTTCCTTCCAACCCCCCCTGCCCTTCGGGACCGAGGGGTGGGAGGCTATAGAGCGTGCAGGACCGACCTGCCCCCCCATTCCCTTAGAATAGTAGGGCGAATGGGATGGTGGGGTTGGACCGACCCCCCCCACCCACCCTCTATAGTTGCCTTTGGGTCAGTCCTGCACGCTCTATAGCCTCCCACCCCCCCCTGGGTCAGTCCCGAAGCAGGGCTGGGTGGGGGCGAAGCACGCAAGGGGCCCCTGTAGACGGGTGGCTCGGTAAAGAAGGATAGCCCATAGAATTGTAGGGGCCCTCCCCGGCTGTAGAGAATGGGACCCATGGCGATCGGTAGAGCTAGTTTAGCTGGCTAGGTAGAGAGAGATTTCTCACCCACCATATACTCTCTCCCCTACAAATTCTATGGCAACCGGAAGGAAGTCTCGCCCATCTCCAACTAGAGTTCAAGGAGATGGCCTGGAAACAAAGAATATTCTGGATGGAAGGTTACCCGGCTCAAGGGAAGGTGGGGGTGTAAAGGCAATGAAGGACTAACTCAGGAACTCCATCCTGCACCCCCGGTTGGTTCGCTATCGGAGGGATAGTTCTATAACGGTGGAGGGATAGAGAAAGTCGATGGTAACAGAGAATACTTTCTTGAACTCCGCCTATCTTCCTGAATCCCTATCATCCATCCGGCGAAAGAATCGAACTTTTGCCCCCCATAGATATATAAGGCCCTCACAATAATATATTGACAGGGGTGGGCGAGTCGATGGCGGCCGAATATATATGGGTCGAGTGCTCTGGGTGGGAGGGAATAGTATAGTTCGGCAATATAGATGGTGGTTGCATCGATCCCAGCTCCTATCCGAGCCCCTCCCCCTTTATTATTGTAGATGGTTCAATCTCTCAATCCGTTCCACGATGGCGGCCGAATGAGGAGACTACTGCTTGTCCTGCTTATCCAGGGGTTCGATGCCAGCTATCCCGCTGATGGAAGAATCCCACCTATACAAACTGGTGCCCCACCTGATCCACCTCTCGATCCACCGTCCGCTATCCCTGAAGTCAAGTAACCGATTCTATCCACTCGTCCTATCCCTGCAGCGAAGTCGTTATTCAAGTCATTAAGAATCAGCGGATTGGACGCTTCTGGCTCACACGACTGATAAACCCCAACAAAAAGGTCCCTTGCATATCATATCATATTAAATGGTTGGTTGGTTCGTCCCCGAAGTCAATGGATGGAGGAGATATAAAAGCAATCCAAGCAGTCGGAGCCTTGCCGGTCTTCATCAGCAGCCCTACTATTCTATGGCTTTCATCCGCTGATCCACCTGCTGATTCTTCCTGCCCATCCCGATCGATCAGCCTTTCTTCTAAACGACCGACCCACCCGAACTCTATTATCCTCCCACCCGGAACTACCTGCGCTTCGCGGGGGTGGCCCTACTATTCTAAGGCGGGAGCGGTAGATTATAGTTAGTTGGCCTGCCTTCGGCAGCCGGGAACAACTATAGTGGGGGGGGCGGGCTGCCGAAGGCAGGCAACAACTATAGAGGGTGGGTGGGTGGCAATAGGGAGGTGGCCTCCCACCCCCCCCTTGGGTCTCCTCCCCTAACTTTCCTCCCAACCTTACTTCTACCGGACCCTTCCAGCCCAGAGAGCCTTCGGCGCCGGCCATATTGGTCTTAGGTTGGGCCTCCCTTGGTTGTCCTAACCTTCCTACCTTTTTTCTTGGCCTAACCTTCCTACCTTCGTTAGTCTAATTCCTACCTTCGTTAGTCTAATTGTTGGAATAATGGGCCGGAGCCCCGATAGGGTTCATCGGAGGCCATGAAGCCAACTAGTGAATAAAGAGTTCCAACCTAAGGCGCCTTAGAAAACTATAATGGGGGGGCCTTCTTTCCGTCAAGAAAGAATGTTGGTTCACGCGCTTCAACGCCGTTTTGGTACCCCAAGCGATGCAGCCCCGAATGATGCGGTCAGGTCAGGATGGGTGGGTGGGAGATAGCGGGCTACCTCGATGCGGATCAACTAATCTTGGGGATAAGGTTGCACACTTGGACCAGAGCAATACGGAAAGTAGCCCTACTATAACTAGTGTCGGGGCATCGACTTTCGATCCAGCCGGACGGCCAACTGGACTCAACCTCGCCGGGTCTTTACAGAATAAAGCTAGCAATAGAGAGCCTCCCGAGATAGAGCTTTATTCGGTCGCCTACTCTTTTCCGTTTCGATCTGGGTAGAATGGTAATAAGTTGTCTCAAGCAGTAGACTCGATCTTTAAGCTTCTCCAAGCTCTCAAATAAGAATATTCGAAGGGCCCTATCTACAGTGGGGGAGGTGAACATAGCTTTTCCTCGCGGTTCACTGCCGGCTCTCGAGACATGCGAATCATGTTACGTCTAGAGGCACCGAGATGCATGCTACGGCCGAGAGATAGGGCCCCCACTGGCACTAAGGGTGCACTCAGCTGTTACTCGCCCGGTGACAGATGCGGTCGTCACTCAGCGTGCTAGATACGTAACATGATGGCCGTACTGACCGAATTATTCCTGCTTCGGCTTCCGGCGCATGATGAAAGCGAAAACTTCATACCGACATGGCGACAAGAGCCCCACTACTATGAATAGGGGCGCCCCTACTATAGATAGGCCCGGCCCCCTACTATCTAGCCGGGCAACTAGAATTGGGGTTGCATGCCGATATGACGGTAAAACCACGTGATTCTAGCTATTCCAGATTTCCCGGCTCACTACTGCCCTACTCTACAACCAAACCCCCCCGGTTGAGCTTCCATTTCTATAGCCATAGTCCGTTGGAGATCGAGTGGTAAATCCAGTCGTTGACTCAGCAGCATCCTTACTGGTACCAGTTTCTTTCCCGGCAAACCTACCCGTATGCTTTTGTTCCAAGGCCGAAATCACCTGCTGTTTGAAGGACCTACCTATATCCCGACTCTGGTACTGGACTTGGAACAGCATCTCGGTCTCGATCAGCGAGTACGTCGTGGACGGGATGACGGACGGAAAACGCAAACTCAGGCGGTTGCCGGGAGGCGGGCCGGAAGCGGGCTGGCGCCCTGCCGAAAACGCCGGCACTTCAACCGGAGATTTCTTCATCTGTAGGAACGCTTCCAGGCAGAGCAAACTGCGGTGGAACACCGGTACCAAACCACCAGTTCCTCGTCATAATAAATCTTTCTCAGTATTCCTCACCATTATGCTCTATAATCAATCTGGCTGAGAGGAAGGCAAAATTTGTTCTTCGAGGAATTAATTAATTTGGATTGACTAGATTCTTGAGCTCATGCCCCTATATTATAAGGGCCCATAGAATAGTAGGGGGATAGGGAAGGTTGGTTTTGGATACTGCCGCCTTGAAGGCAAGACAGTAATTGCCCATGCTTTCATTTTATCTGGTCCTAAATTCCGAGCATCCGACAAGGCCACTTAGTTTCATTCGCCAGTTCGGCTGAGTCTTCCCTTCAACTATGATAGTAGGGGCCTATTCCCTTCCAACTATGATAGTAGGGGGCCTATTCTTTATGGCCTTTCTCGACCACCATAGAATAGTAGGGCTCTACGTAACATCTTAGGCGGCCCAATGAATCGTGAGGGCAAGCTTCCTAATCCAGGCAAGAGAGATGAAGTTAGGGCCGGGAGGCAAGAGAGATGAAGTTAGGGCTCACTGGCATTTGGTTATTTGGAACAACATTCCCTATCTAACTCAGGAGGATGATATTTTGAATTTATGCAAAGATTTTGGCAAAATAGTAAAATGTTCATATTCCTCGAATAAGTGAATCCTTATGCCCTAAGGGTTTCACCTTTGTTCGATTTAGCAAGACAAAAGAGGTGAATGTAGCTATTTGAGGTCGTAATGGACAAATATGGAGAGGTAAGAAACTTTTTGCATACTTTGCAAAGGCTTAGGCATAGCCAATTTCTTCCCTGCAAGGTTCATGGCAAAATAACAATAGCACAAATGTTTCTAGGTCAATTATTGGTAGTTCTTCCTCTCTAATAAGGGTGATAATGAACAATTTTTGAACAAGGATTGTGAGAATTCTAAGCAAAGGGCATCTATGGCGAGGTCCATGGCTAGGGGTTCCTATGACATGAAGTCCTTGGCTGGCACTATCCCCTCAAGTCCTCCCCTTGCCTACTCCAAAGATTTAATAGACGAGACTCCTCCCATTCCTCCATCAAGTCATGTGGTTGGAATTTTGTCTACAATCAACTTGAGCTCAGCCCCTCATTGCGATCAAAGATTTTCTAACAAAACATGCCCTATTTTATAATTTTATAAGTTTTGGCCTAAATTAGCAGACCTTCATGATTAGATTTACAGCCCTTGGAAGCCTCTTCTAGAAGAAGAAATTGTTATTTATCCCTATGTTGGCAGACTTTTCATCCTCAAATTCAATTTTGTAAAAGACAAGGAGTGTGTATTGAGGTCTAGCTCATGGGTCATGAATGGTCATCTCCTTAGTGTTAGAACATAGTTTCCTTCCATTGATCCCCATTGTAACGCTTATACTTTTGGTCCCATTTGGATCAAACTACCTTGCCACCCTCTACAATTTTGTGGGTCTTATGCATTGGCAGCAATTGCAAACTCTATGGGCACGTTCGTTTGTTCGGCCTCTAAGACTACAAATAAGACATGTACTGCTTTCAATTGAATCTTTGTGGAGATGGATTTAACGAAGAAATTATTTTGATGGTTGGTGAAAGATCTTGGAAGCAATCAGTGGACTATAAAAAACTTAATTTTAGATGCACGATGTGCTTTGGCCGAGGGCATTTCACCTCCCAATGTGAAAGAAAGGTTTTTAATTCTAAAGAGAATTCCAGCAAGATCACTTGGTGGGTGGGAGCCAAACCTCATCACCATATTGTTACTCCCTATGTCACAAAGTTCACTGAATTTTTGGCTTCAAGTTCAAAATTTGGAAAATGTATTAAAACAAACATGAAATTCGTGAAGATTTGCCTTCAAATTCATAGGAAAACAAGCGAAGGGATTTTTTAATAAAAAAATATATGTTTAAAAAAAAATCGTTGATGGGTGAGCAGCGGACAGTGGTTGTTGGGAGATATGAGGGCTGCCACTGAGTTCTTCAGGGGTTGTCAACCCATGCGATGCTTTCCCATTGGTAGGGTTTGTGGGCAACCACAACGGGAAAGGCTACTACCAACATATAAATGCCGATTTTTTTTTCAAAAGATTGCCACTTGTTTTAATTTCTCTTGTTCTAATTTTTATTGTTTTATTATACTTTTTTAATATTAAGAAAATTAATAAATTAAAATTTTAATATTTTAGAATAGTTAATTTAGATTTTTAATTATTAATATATAAAATTTAACAAATTTAAATTAAATTAAAAAATTATAACCTTACTTATTGTGATAGTTTTATGGATATAATATTTATATTTTTTTTAAATCAAATTTATATAAAGCAAATTAATTACAATTTTTTTTCCAAATTTTTACCTCCTATCGAATTTCATCCAAATTTTGTTGTTGCCGAACACAAACTCAAACTCAAACCTTGTGACATAGCCCATAACTAAGCACCAACTTAGTAAGAGACACCAATCTCTTCAAAATTGGAAGGCACCAACCTCTCCAATGTCTGCTCCAAAACTTCACTTATTTCTGCTCCAATTCTGCCTTAATCTTTGCTCTAAATCTCCCTTATAACTCTGCTCAAGTTCACCTTATATCTTTGCTCCGAATCTGCCTTATATCTCTACTCAAGTTCACCTTATATCTCTGCTCCAAAATGATGCAATTTTTTATCCAAATTCTACTCCAAATCAGGCACAATGTCTGCTATAAATCTCCCATAAAGGTCTGCTCCAAATCAGGCACAATGTGTGCTATAAATCTGCCTTAAAAGTCTACTCCAAATCAGGCACAATGTCTGCTATAAATCTGCCTTAAAGATCTGCTCCAAATCAAGCACAATGTCTGCTATAAATCTGCTCCTTTTCTTCTTAAATCTGCTCTTCTTCTCCTAATCTTTGCTCTTAAAAGGAATGATTTTGCATTGAAGAACTTCCTTTCTAACCTCCAAAATAACTTGTATTTATCTCCAAATCATGCGCTTTACTAAAAGTAAGTCATCCAAGATTTGACATAAAATTTATTTTAAAAATTCACCTTTCAAAGTAAGTTGGCCATCTTTGATAAATATTAATTTAATGTGAGGTCAGCCATCCATAGGAGATAAAACTTCCTAAAGGGGTCGGCCCCTTTAATTAATATTCTATTTTGATTTCTACCTTTTAAATCTAGCATTGCCATAAGTAGATGGAGGTCGACCATAAATAAATTAAATCAAACTCTTATTATTCCTTGTCTTCAATCAACAATCTTTTTCATCACGGAAGTCTTCCTTTAACATCAATGATAATAATTCCAACAATTTTGTCCATACGCCTTCGACATCAATGACAATATTTCCAACACTACGCATGTAAGGAATTTGATATGTAGATTCTTGGGCACCCAACTATTTTTGAAGGATCCACGCTTTTGGGCTTGGAAGAACTAGAAAACTAATAGAAACTACAAATTAAGAGCATGTACTAAAGGACACTTAATTGCCATTTTTGCTAACAAATCTAATACAATTGTGTCTTTGACAAAGGTCCCTATTTCTTAGTGTTCCATGGAAACATGTTTGCCCCCCCCAAACTAGTCGCGTTTCGGAAACGGGGACGTCTCAGGGACGGGGGGACGGGTACTTGGCGTTTCCCGCCGTCCCACCACCGCTGCTGGTTCTCCGCCGGAGACGGGGAGACATCTCCACGTCTCCAAAGGAATTCCTTAGAGGCGTCTCCAAGTCTCCTGGGGAGACGCCCAGGCGTTTCTCGGGAGGCTAGGAGACGCCTAGTCATCTCATGTCAAGAGACGCGTCAATGGGCGACTTAACACCAAAAAATTAAATAAATTTTTGTTTTTATTTGTTTTATTGTTGCCCTAATTTGGTGTGGGCCCCACCCCTTCCTCTAAAACAACACAAAACCTCTTAATTTGATCATTTCAATCACATTTACAAAGACTGATTTTTTTTGCAGCCAGCTGAAGAAGAGGAAAAACAGTGAAGAAGTCTGATTGAAGGAGTGAAAAAAAAGATTGCAAGTGTGATAGGAGTGAGAAGGAGCAAGAAGAAGAGGAGGAAGAGGATTCTATTTCATTTTGGAGAGATTTTTCAAGCACAAGGTAGGGTTTTTGAAGTTTTTTTCAAATTTCTTGTTGTTTTTGTTTTATTTTCTAAGTTTAAACTTGTTTTTTTTTTCTTATTCATCTCAAAGACTCAAAATCAGATTTGATGTTGAATCTTGAGGGAAAAATGATGAAGATGAATGAATCATTCATCATTTTGCCCTCAAGATTCAACATCAAATTTTTTATTTTAAAATTTTAATATTAAACTTGTTTTTTTTTCTTATTCATCTCAAAATCAGATTTGATGTTGAATCTTGAGGGCAAAATGATGAATGATTCATTCATCTTCATCATTTTGCCCTCAAGATTCAACATCAAATTTTATTATTTGTTAATTTAATATTTTTATTTAAATTTATAAATAATATAAAATTAAAGTAGGCTGATTTTTAAATTATAAATTGTAAATTTTGTTTTCAAAATTATAATTTCAAATTTGTTATTTGTATTTCATTGTTTCAATTTGTTAAAGTAGGCTGATTTTATTTTAATTTTGTGAAATGCAATGTCACTTTCACGATGAGCACCCAAGACGTGAGTGGGGATGACATGGAAATCCATTCTCATAGTGAACATGATTCAAATTTTGAACCTGAGAACGAGGGGGATGACCATGGGGCCGATCCTGCAGCCCAATCTAGTTCCATGGCAATTGCACCACCTAGTATAGGCTACTCTTCAGAATTGTTGGCAGAGTTTGCTAGGGGTCTTATTGATCCGAAGTCTCCTCTAAAACAGTTTGCTACAAGAATACAAGGCACATCACAATCAGGTGGGGGAACAAGGAAGTGGAAGTGCAACATTTGTGGGACTGATTGGTTTGGTAGCATCACTCGAGTGAATGCACACTTTCTTTTTTGGACAGGAAAAGGTGTGAAGCCTTGTAAGTTTTTGAAGGAGGCTCAAAATATACAATATAGAATGGAGTTTAACAAGCTTTGGGGCATTCCAGAGGGCACAAATATTTCAGTCCCTACTACTTTGACTGCTAGGGCAGCCCTTCAGCAAACCCATCATGCGCCAGTGCCACATACTTCTCAGACGGGAGGAATGATGTTTGGATCTTCATCCACTTCCACTTCTAGTGTCGCTAGGGGGACAGCCACAGGGAAACGCAAGTTGCAAACATCGCAGAGTAACCCCATAGCTAATATGTTTAATGTGCAGCTGAGAGATGAGATAGATGAATCCATTGGCAAGTTCTTCTTTGCCAATGGCATTCCATTTCATGTTACACAGTCTCCTTATTATAGGGAGATGATGGCTATGGTGGCGAAGGGAGGAACATCATATGTGCCACCAGGTGAGACGAAAATGAGGACCTCGATCTTGGATAAGTGCTATTCCAAGATCAATATTTTGATGGAGAAGATGAAGGCATGTTGGGTGGCATCTGGGTGCAGTATAGTTATGGATGGGTGGACGGACATTAGCCATCGTCCACTCATCAACATCATGGTCACATGTGCAGAGGGCCCATACTTCCTTAGAGCAGTTGATTGTACAGGGCATCGCAAAGATGCTGATTTTCAGTTTCATGTCCTCAGGGAGGCTATTGAGGAGGTTGGGCCACAAAATGTGGTCCAAGTAGTCACAGATGCAGCCCATGTGTGTAGAGCAGCAGGGAAACTCATTGAGGCAGCCTATAGACATATTTGGTGGACCCCATGTTGTGTGCATGCCATGAACAATGCACTCAAGGACATGGGGAAGATTGATTGGATTAGAGGAGTGGTCACCAATGCGAGAGATGTGCAGATGTTTATCTGCAACCACCACACTTCCCATGCACTCTTCAGGACCTTCACGAAGAAGGAGTTCTAGAAACCGGTGGAGACCCAATATGCATCATATTTCATTCTCTTGGAGAGAATGATTGAGTTGCAAGAGGCATTGCAACTCATGGTTATGACTAATGAGTGGAATAGGTGGGTCGAGGCCAAGACAGCACAAGGGAGAAGGGTGAAGGAGATAGTGAAGAGTGATGTGTTTTGGACTGATGCAAAATACATTGTCTCCATCATTTCTCCAGTATTCCAGGTTATCAAATATGGGGATGGGGATGCACCTAACCTTGGAGAGGTGTATGAGTGCATCGACTCTATGCTTGACCAGATGAGGGTTGTTGTGCGAGTGAAGGACCCCTCTCTAGCATTCTACAATGAGCACATCCGGCCAATCATTCAGTGCAGATGGGACAAGTTGAACACTCCTTTGCATATGGATGCCTTTGCCTTGAATCCTAAGTGGTACATGGCTAGACTGGGTAGAGTGACACCGATTCGGGATGATGAGGTGAAGGCGGTTTCTTTAGGTGCATAGAGAAGATGTATGATTCTACAGATGTCAGCACAATTCGCACTGAGTGGATGTAATGAGCCTTGCTCAAACTGATCACAATTTGCCCTGATTTGTTGCTTGTAATTATGTCAAACAATTCATATGCAACCTTGTACTTGCTGATGTAATGTTTCAGTTTGAAGTTACTTGATTGAAAGGATGCTAAGAGTGAATTCCAAATGATTTTGAAAGCTTGAATGACCTTCCACAAGTACTATGCAAGCTCCTAAATGAAATACTATGCTCTCTTTCAATTTTAAATGCATTTATATGAAGTACTAAGAAGGTATAATGCATCTACAGCCAAAGACATTTTTACAAACAATTGGCTTGCAAACTCAAGATCTGATTACAAAGCTTCTTTGATTGCACATTCACAACTATTAATTTGAAACAACTACTTAACACTCTTCTAGACAATGCTAATATCAAATAGCCAAGACTCTTGGCAAATTGCAATGTCAAAATCTGATATGAATGTAAATGATCTTCTGTAGCAGCAACACTTGACTTATAATGCAACTATAAAATGATATATAATCTGATACACCTTATTACGGTTCTGATATAAATCATTGTGATGCTCTTCAGAATGACACCTTCTCACAGCAAACTAAAAATATCAAACCCTACTGACTGCAACTTGTATTCAGACTTATAGTTAATGCACAGTATGCAGAAAATACTAAGAGAACCTGAAATATGATGCTGGAACTGAAGTGGCAAACCGTAGAAGACATGATCAGAATTTTCTGAGATTTTATGAGCCTCCTAATGCCAAAATCGCCCGTTATTCCAGCACCTAGGTCTGATTAAGTACCATGAATTTGTGTTGCAATATTGTTGCCTTCTGATCACCAACTCATCCCTATATGTCCAGCGCCCAGCCTCTTGTGAATTTCTGGAAATCGCAGCCCCTGTAATGCCTTCTATTCGATGGTATCAAATCTGGAAATAACTAGTATGAAAGTCTGAATATGCAGAATGCAGATTGACCTCCTTAGTTGCCAATTTTTGATGAAGACTTGAATACAAATTGTCTCCACAATTATCTCCAATGCAACTGAGTTCACTAAGTTACTGTAGCGGATCACTGTAGCGAATCACTGTACGCGGCACTGTAGCAAATCGCGGCACTGTAGCACGGGTACTGTAGCGTTACTGTAGCAGCCAGCAAATAAAAATATTCTAAAATGAATCTTCAATGCCTTATAATCTGCAAATGGATATACATCAAACCCTTGTATTCTTTGTATTTCTTCTCCAATCTAGCACAAATAGAAAGGTTGAGATACCTCCCTCCAATAATGCAACCCTTCAAGAGATATTTCACTCCCTCAGTTATGCTATCAATGGGAGTTTTCGTTCCCAAAGACAAATTGATTATCTGCAGACCACTTGGTTCTACAAATGCTCAAGAAGAAATCATCAATCATCAACATCAAATCTGCCTGCCTCAATAGTGAGACCTCAAGGTCTATTTATGCTTTTTCCTCTAGAGGTCGGCCTCAATAAAATAATATTATCTTTTTGTTTCTAGAAGATTCCAATATATTTTAATTTTTGCACTTTATAAAATTATTAAAACATTATATTATTAATAAAGTGCATCTCAACATCAAATTATTAATAAAGTGCATCTCAACATCAAATTATAAAATAAGGTTTCCATAAATATAAACAATAATAATATATGATGGAAAACCTTACTCCAACCAAGTAATCACCAAATGACTGCCAGATGACTCTCTCACCATGCCTCATTAGCCTACGAGAGCCGCTAATAGGCTAATCCCGCTGATGTGTCAATGTCAACTAGAAGGGGACATTACAGTGGACCAGATTTGCCACTCTTAGAGGCTATTCAAATGCAGCAAAGATGGATATAGTTTCTATGGCACAAGAGGACCCACTTTTGTGGTGGAATTGTCATGGTTCGAAATCCTTGACCACCACTCTAAAACATCGGTCTATTCATGAAATGTTGGCATGTGGGTTTTAAAAAAGGAAATGCCTTCTACAGCACTAGTGTGGATAGCATGTATGCACTTCCTCAAGAGTTCTAGTCCCTGTATGTTTTGAGATGATTGCCAAGTTTTTGTGGCTGGCTATTGACATTTCCAAGCCTTTTCATGGTAAGGATTTCTATATCTATGCTATAATATTTGTGGAGCTGGATCTTGTGTCTCCCCTTCCTAAAAGCATTACCTTGAAATACGAGTAGAATAGATCCAATCACTGGATTATGAAGGCTTGCCTTTCAAACATTTTGGGTGTCATGAGTATGGTCATGCAATAAGAGAATGTCCAAACCTTCAAGAGAAAATACAATCAAGAAGAAAACCAAATGAACCCAACAAAGATATAGAAGATTTTATCAAACCCAAGAAAATGCATACAACTAGGAACAAAATTCTAGAAAATAAATAGAAAAAATGCCAAGAGTATCAAGGAGGATCCAGCTCTAAGCAGGAAGACTAAAACAAACCTACTCCTCACAGATGCTTCGAGAAAAGGAAAGGCAACTTTGGAAGCTCTAAGGCTCACAGACCTAATAGGTATACCACCTTACACTCAGCAGACTTGGCAGATATAGCTGCTTGAAACCAATCCCAGTTGGAGGATGTCTTGGCAAGCACCAAGAGGTCAAAGGTTAATGATGATCCTATCCTAGAATATCAAGAGATTGAATTCCCCCTCCAAGAAAAGGATTCTTTGGAGATTCTTAGAGAAATTTAATCTGGATATTGTCTTGATCCAAGAAACTAAGATCAATTCTGTTCAAGAGATTTAATCTTCTCTTATTTCTAGGGGGAAAGGGGGATAGTCAGTAAATTATCCAGAGGCTCTTCTGGAGGCTTGGCTATGATTTGGAAGTGCCAAGAGATCACTTTATAGGAGACTCTTTCCACATGCTTCTCAATAGTTGGTGAGTTAAAATGGTACTATTACTAATCTTAGCTTCCCCATATTCAATTATTATGCCCCTCAAACCAACCAAAGTAAGGATCTATATTGGAAACAAATCAAGGATTTTGTGAAGCTTGGGGAAAAGGCAAAAATGGATTGTGACAGATTTCCATGCCACAATTTATTCCTTTGAAAAGCAAGGAGGCTCCCAAAACCTGAGTAACAATGTCAGTTTCCTATCTTCTAAAGGATTCTGATCTTTAGAATATCAGTCCCTGAAAGGGTTGGTTCACGTAGGGCAATGCAAGAACGGGTAGAGATCAAATCCTAGCTGGATTGATAGATTCTTAGCCTCTACTTCATGGATAGAGGATAAGATAGTCTTCAAATCTGAGGTCCTCGCTGAAGTTGGATCTGATCATTGGCCCATATCGATGATAATTTCCCCAGAAGAGTTCCCTTCAGATTTGAAAAAATGTGACTGGAGAACCCTGATTTTGAACAGGGGGGCTCAACTTTTTGGAAAGATCAGCATGCTTACTTCGGTACTAAGATGTATGTCTTTGGCAGGAAGCTAAAAGATTTTAAACTAAGACTTAAGGAAAGGCACCGCAATGACTCCAAAAAACTGTTCCAAAAAATGGCTAGGTTGGAAAGCAGAATGGCAGAAATTCAAACTTTCTTTAACAATATAGTCTTGATTCTCTCATGGCAGAAGGAAAGGAGCTAGACACCCAATTTGATGAAATTTATAAACATGGGAAGATCTTCTGAAACAGAAATCCAAGATCAAATGGCTCACGGGAGGGCATAGAATCATAAAAATACAAGATTCTTCCACGTTGCCTATAAAATCAGAAGACAGAAACTACATCTCAAAGATTGAAACGATTGTAGGCAATATCACCGAGGATCCTATCATTCTCAAGGCCTCTTTGGTCTCTTTCTAGGAAAACATGTTGACCAAGGAAAATGAAACAGGATCTCCTCTTTGGACCAATACCCACACTTGTTGGAACCACAAAGAATGAGAAGCTCATGCAGGATATCTCAAAAGAAGATGTCAGGATTGCTCTATTTGATATTGCTCAAGGAGTTGCAAAACATCAGGAAGTGCAGCCCCATAGTTGATCTTTCTTCATAGCAGCTAGCTTCATTGGCTCTGCGCACTTTGTGTTACTTTGTCACTTGACATGTGTAGTTTGTAGTGTGTAATTGATTTTGAGGGCTCGAACTTTAAAGTCAAACTATGTAGTATTATACTATGCAGTGTGCCTTATAATCAGCAATCTCAAAATTAATGAGAAAACCATATTTCATTATTCATGGTGTACAATCTTGTTTACTTTCACTATTTTATTCTCTATGCAATTAAGATGGCTTTAAAATTTTAAATGTTGAAAAACATCAGTTGTTTCTCTTCTTCTTCTTTTTTTCTGTGTTTTTGTGTTCCTGATATTTTCCTCTTATTTTCTGATAATATCCTGTGAAATGAAAATATCTACATCTTTTGGTTTACTGAGGTATTGCCAAGAAAGACATTTGCTTCTCTGGTTAAAACCTCATTTTGTTTCTGTTAATCCGCTTTCTGTTGTACCTACAGAGGTGGACACTAACTGTTCCAAGGTTGCCCAAGAGATTTCATATATTTAAGGACAAATTGACAATTTAAGGGAACCGCTGTTTAAACAATACATAACCAAATTACAGCTATGTCTATTAAGGGCACTGGCAAGAAAGAGGCTTTCAATATTAACTCTCAACCTCTTAAGCTTGCTGCTAATTTGGACAATTTCAAATTGGATGTGGAGAATTATGCGGAATAGCTGCACCATTGTATCTATGAGATTCGCAGCCAGGGTCCAAATGTGGTGGAAAACTTGCATGATCTTCATAATGGCTTGTTACCAATCCATACACCAAGGACAAGGTTCCTAACTAAAGTCAATGGCTAGTTGGAGATGTTGCTTAGAAATATTGGTGGAGAGAAGTATACAGATTCCAGAATAGTTAGGGCATTGTCCTTTAACCACTGAATTTTGCTTCAAAGTAAATTTATGTTTTATGTTTTGGATGCAGTTTCCTTTTGCAAGGGGAGTTATGCCCCAAAATGACACATATTTATTATGAATTTTATAGACAGATTGACTAGCAGTTTCTTTGACCTGAATAGTCCTACTAGGCTGTTTCTTTGACCTAAGTAGTCTTATTAGGCAATGCAATTTCCTTTTGCAAGGGGATATGCCCCCAAAGACCCATGTTTTACCATGAACTCTATACACAGTTTGCCTAGCAGTTTCTTTTACCTTCGTACCCCTATTTGGCAGTTTCTTTGACAGATTAACTAGCTACTATCAACTATATTTTGATATAGGTTCTAGGAAAAGTAGCATCCTGTACCAGCTGCTTGGTTTTTGCTAAGAACCCAAATTTATGCTCTGCTGCCCGTTTGAAAGCTTCAAGACTGTTATTATGTTAATTTTCGTGATTTCTTTATGAATGAATAGATCCCACTTTTTGCTTTTTTTCAAAAATAAAATAAGTAATGATACTCCTAGGCCATTCAAAAGAAACCAATGCAGAAACAATCTGAAACACATACTGCAATCAACATTTGAATAAACAATAATGTGTATAGTATAATGAAAATAAAAACATTTAGTAGCTTCCCAAAAATCATTGATTAAAGTTTAGGGATATTATTCTTACCTCATCCAAAACTTCTTCCTTTGTCACAGGATAACGTAACTCTTTTCCATAATTTAGAACAAGTCTCCGTAGCCCCTGCAAAAAAGCACCCATAAGCAAACTTACATTCAAACAAAACTAACAAATATGTAAGACAAGAAGCTGTCAATGTAGGATCTGGAAGTCCTATCACAAAAAGTTATAGCATTACGCCAATCCTCACAGATAGCTTCTTGTTGGTAACATTTCACAGGAACAGCATCTTTGATATCTTACAGAGATAAGCGAAAGGAATTTCCCTAGCATAGTAGCATAAAATATAAACAGTGTGGCCAAAGCATAAGTGTTTATGAATTACCCAAATTTGAAACAGGAAAATCTAGGCAAACACTAAAAAATGATATCATATTCAAAACGACAGCTAACAAATTGCAATCTCTTTGTGCTATGACCATTTTGTTCTGTAAGAGTAAAACTGGCCAAAAAATGAAACAGAACATCTGTTTCTTTTAAATAAGCAAATAATTGAAAATTAGTCACTGCTATACTTAAAATTGGGTGGATAGGACATGTTTCCATTGAAACATTTAGTTAGCGACTGATTCCTAGGAGATTGCATGTACAAGCCACTAAAGGCCTGTGCCTAGATGGGACTAGAGTGACTGGCATTACCTTATAAGTAATAGTGAACACCATACTTCACAAATCTAAGGAATGTATTCAAGCACATGTGAGAACAACAATTGTAGTGCAATTTCTCAATCCTTGATGCAGGATCTGGAAGTCATACTACCACAACCATTAGTCTAAGGTCATCCTCATAGAAAACTTCTTGACTTAGTAATGAATAATTGGAACTGGGACCTTTGATATCTTACAGAAATAAGCGGAAGGGATGATGCAGAGCATATACAAACTTCAAGGGTACTAAAGACCCAAACCACAAACTTGAGAAGATCAATTAAACATTCACCAATATTCACTTCATTAACACTGGATTCCACATTGCTAAAAGGCACCAAATCATCAAATCATGCTTCTAAACTCTTAACAGACCCAAGTATACCTTAATCATCTTGCTTTTGACAGAAACAAACCAATAACACTCTTTCATAACACAGTTCTATTAGATTCTCATTTTCTTGCACTCAAAGACCAAATCTCTTGTAGTAGTCCACAGACCAAAAACCGAGCATAACTTTATACTACATTGAGTCTTCACAAACAAATTACCTTTCCAAGAACCCATTTTTGAATACTTTAACATACCAGAAATTCAAATAGAGTTGTTTTGAAAAGAACTCCTTTAAATTTGACTGTCCGCAGCAAATAGGCTTCAAATGGGCCTAAATTACAAAGCATGTACCAACTTACTCCAAAACCTCTAACAACCATGGACAGCATTGCAACAGGTTATAAAACTACAGAATCAACAAACCTTCGATCACTTAAACCCTTCTAAAGTCCACAAGACCCAAACCCTTGATTTAGACTTCACCATGCTCAACCAATGAGGGTTTACTGAAAGTATCCACTCCAAACCTCCAAACACCTTGAAATTGGTCTGCAAATACTATCTACACCATCTCCAAGCCTTTACAAACACTGTTTCTTCAAAACCATGTACTTAGCCATCATTTTGAATCAAAATCAATGAAAACCAGTTAGGGCAGCAACTAAACTAATACAAACTGCCTTCCCCTACATCTGCCAACATAAGCAAATTGAAAACCACTCTAAATTAAACCATTCCACCTATCTACCAAGCCTCCATCAGTGGAATGGTGGATTAAACTCACCCTAGACTCTCAAAACCCTTAATTTGAGGGTTTCAGGCAGTTCACTGTAAAATTACTCTTAAAAGCCTCTAAACTTAATAAAAGTTCTTCAAACCTCTTTCAAATTGAAGCTAACACAACACACTATGAATTCAAATCAAATTTTAGAGCCTAAGAATACTATACAGTCCATACAAGACCTGAAAATCAAGAAGGAAAACGCTGTCTGGCAGAACAGGGTACTTCTATTGACAAAATTATTTCAAGTTACAATCTCTAATACTTTTTTCGCCCTTACAATGCTTTTTATAAAGATGTTTACATCAGTTATGATAACTGTCCCTTCATCTTTAGTCGACTAACAACCTTCCCAAACAAGATGACTCTTCAACTTCCTCTTGCAATTTTGAAATTTTTGCATTGTTGACAACAATTGCAAGATTTTGCACTTTTTCACTTTTTGACCATAATCCCTCCTAGAGACCCAATTAACTGACCCAAATACATCAAATTGACCTCATTACAATTGTAACATGATAACAATTCACATTTTTACAAGTTTGCTTGATTGAGACATAAAATGCACAAGGTGCTCCTGCACCAAGGGATCTACCTAGCATAGTAGCACAATACTTACATGACACAGAAAAAGCATGCGTTGTTATTCAATTACCCTGATTTAGAACAGGAAAAACCAAAAAAGAATTTTGTATTCATAAAACAGTAAACAAATTGCAGTCTCTTTGTCTCATAAATGTGAAACTGTGCCAAAAAAAAAAAGAACAGAACAAATTAGTTTGTAAAAACAGGCAGAATAATTGAAAAATTGAAGTCACCCATGCATATATTGAAACTTTCCGTTGAAAGAAGAAATTTCACTGAAACATATAATAAGTGACTGATTCCTAGGAGATTACTCATATAAGCCACTAAAGGACTAATCCTAAATGGGCCTGTGTCATGTCCCCGGAATTACAACACTAAAAACTCAAACGTTAAAATGCAAATAAATAAATAAAATAAATAACCATATAGATAGTAAAAATATAAGTACAAATTTAAATACTATTACAACCATTATAACATAATAAATATTAAATAAAGTATATAAAACTAATAAAACAGTAAATATATATAAAACATGTAAATATAAAATAATATAAATAACAAAATAATGAAAATAAAATATGATAATATTCAGGCATCAATTAAATAAATAAATAAACATCATAAAGTATCAGTGCAGTATTAATATGGGCATCCAAATTGTGATGGCCCATCTTATTTCCCTGTACTGAGTGCTAACAGACAAAATTTAAAAGCATCTACTAGAAGACAAAGGTAGCCACTAAAAGACAAAGAAAACAAAAAAACAAAAACACCGCTAGGACTGTCGAGCCCCGCGAGAAAACAAGGGAATAAAGAACAAGTATAATATTCCTACCTCCGCATGAGAATCATGGAATAAAGAATAAGGACGATTCCTTAAATTAATATAATGCAATAGTAAACGGGAGAAACAAGTAGCAATTCTGACCAAGAGAGGCCGACGATCCTTGGCAAGAAATAATATAAATTAAATAAGCAATAAAAAGTAACTATTGAGAACAGTGATAAGTGATTAGTTATGACACTAAGCCAATCCAAGAAGTCATGACCATTCGAATGGTCACTCCAATCCAAAAGGCATGTCTCTTGCGGATGAGACGCAAAGCCATATAAGAAGGCAATCATGAAGGAAGGGAATGAGGGGAAAAAAAAGGGAACACAACAGAAAATAAAATACGAATCTGGATATATAGGAGGAATCAAGTATTTAAGAAGTGAAATTGGATTTAAATGCCAAATGAAACATTATTATAGGAGGAATCGAGTCATTAGGAATCGAGTAAATATATTTTCTTAAATACGTTGCAGGCTGTAAGTAACAGTCTAAGTATTTAAGAATTGTATATATACTGTAAGTGCAAAGGAATCCAACAGCTAATTGTCATAATAATAGTAGGCTGTACATTATCAATTATTGCAGAAGATAA
>VDFB02313675.1:0-108655 GCA_007258455.2 Sequoia sempervirens
CTCACACATCTAGCGTTCAAGGGCCTCACGTCCCTCCTAGTGAAGTTCGCCGAGATTCTATTTGGCTCGAAGGTTTCCTAGGAAGGAAGAGGGAAAAACCCTCATATGAGCTTGACTTTACCGAATTCGACCACGCCCCACAAGACACGTCGGCGAAGAAGTTAAAGAAGCAAGTTCTCATCTAGCGTTCAAGGGCCTCACGTCCTTCCTAGTGAAGTTCGCCGAGATTCTATTTGGCTCGAAGGTTTCCTAGGAAGGAAGAGGGAAAAACCCTCATATGAGCTTGACTTTACCGAATTCGACCACGTCCCACAAGACACGTTGGCGAAGAAGTTAAAGAAACAAGTTCACATAGAAAGGAATGCAGAATGAGAGATCATCATAGAGACTGCCGCTCCACCAGTAGAAAAAAGCATACACGAGGTTCAAGTAGAAGACTACACTTTGTCTCAACTTAACCTCGGGAAGACTACACGACAGGTGGAGGCAGACTTCGGTAGCTCAGCGCTTAAGGCCAGCTGAGGACTACTAGATCTCACCCGCCAGAACAAAATCATCGGCAATTGTTAACATTCGGCAAACACTTGAGAAATCAGGTGGAAGAGTTTGTTCTCAAGGGTAGATGCGTACTGGCAAACCTATACCGGTTACGGGATAGAGCACATGAACTTCGTGTGGAGATCCAGCAGTCGGAACAAAGGATTGCAGAAAAGAGGCTTGAAGACGAAAGTACAATTGCAGATTTGCAATTAGCATATCAATCGGTATACTCTGAGGAAAACAAGCAACATCTGTTTGCTTGGAAGGAACAATGCGTACAAAGTGAAAGCCTACGACGCTCATTCAGTAGAGATGATTGATTACAGAAGGGTGGTTGCCACTATTATCAACTTCGCAAGAATGTTGGTAATATCTTTCCCTTGCATGGAATATCAGCGTGAGGGAGGAGAATACGTCGAGTTGGTGACTGTACAGAACCAGTTCAGGGATGTCATCCGCAGCACCTTTCTTGACGATCCAGAGGGTTGTAAGCTGGCTAAGGTAGCAGCTTTATCAACCAAGTTAGAAGAGGCAGCATCTCAATGCATTGACTTCGGAAATCAGCTCACAACGGGTGAGGTCATGCTCCGACGCCACGTCATCATCCTACGGAGCATTAACTCCCCAGAAGCTGATGAGGTCAATCAATGGATTGAGACACTGTTGATTAATGGCGAGTTATAAATGCACCAGAAAAGGACGCCATACACACTCCAAGTGGCATTCATGAGACTTGAGTTGACTTGACGCTTCTTTCCAAGTCAACTCGAGATGCTATTAAATGTAGTTGGAGTTAACTTGATGCTTCTTTCCAAGTTTAACTCCACTTTCCTTAAATCATGCATTGTCAGATCCCACTAATTAAGGATGTCTAATTGACTTCCACGATTTGTGGATCTTAGATCTCCACTAAATGTGGATGTCTATTTTGGAGGGAGACTTTACATTTAAGTTCACCTTTAGTTTGCTTTCAGTCAACTGAAGTAGTTTCCAGTCGACTCTTTGTTGACTTTCAGTTAACTGAAATAGCTTTCCAGTTAACTGCTTGTTCCCCCTATTTAGGAATAAATCTTGCTAATTGATTGGCAAGAACTCATTGTTAACTCAAGGAGATTTTGGGGTTACCCACTCCTTTGAGTCCTATAAATAAGAGCCTTGGGCTCATTATTTGTTTAACCTTTACTTGCTATGCAAAATTGCTGCGCCATTGTTGCCAACACTTTGAAAGCGAATATTTGTTCACTCTTGGATGAGAGTTCGTTGGATGATTGTAATTGTGCATGATTTCGTGCCTTTGCTCTCCCAACTTTTGTAATTCGTTGATAAAGCATTGAAGAGGAATATCAGAAGGCGCTTGCATTTTGATCATCTTATTTGAGTTATGTCTACGTCTTGTGTTTAATAGCTTGTTGTCTCATTTCCCTCCTCGGATAGGAGTCCCTCCTCCTTGGATATTTGTTATTGACAGTTGTCGTTTGATGTTGTTTAATGTGTTGACTTCCAAGCTATACTTCGGATAGGAGTCCCTCCTCCTTAGCAAGCTCGTTGGCCAAGGCATCGTGATTTTGTTGTTTCTAGTAAACTATTTCTTAAGCTCATACCTCGGATAGGAGTCCCTCCTCCTTGGCAGATCTCGGATCTAGTTTACCGTGCAGAGTGTTTGCTTGTACCAACCTTATCCCGGTGTATACCCGAGAGTTCAGAGCCTCGGTCATATCCTCTGGAGACGGCGAATTCAAGTGATCCAACCATTCCATTCCCGCTCCTTTACCCTCATGCTCTGTTCATCTTGAAGGTATTGGATAGATAAAAGCTAGTTAGTCGTAGTTAAGATCTGCAGAAACCAGAGAAAAGCTTAGCTACGGCGCATTGTGTTTGTGCACCCTTGTGTCCTGCCGCTGAAGCATAAAAAGATAGGAACCTAGTTAGACATTTCCCTTCCCTACGCATTGCTCCCAGCAGAGAGGGACTTCTCCTCTTTAAATAACGAAGAAGTGTTGCAAAACATTTGAAATAGCTGAACGTTTACAATCAGCACTCCAGAGGTGCTAATTTAAACGCCAACAATGTGTAAACTCTTTTGTCATGTGAGTGACTCCATGACTGTATGGGCTCACCCCCTGTGTACATTATTGAAAGGTGACGATCTTTTTGATAATGAACACTTGTATTTGACATTGTAAAGTGACGACTCTACAATGATTAGTTTCACTATCATGATGGATATCATGTGACTTGATATCCGTGGATATGTCATGATAGTATCTCTTGGACATTTTGATAGATATCATGAGACTTGATATCAGTTGAAGATCATTATGATCCTTATGGGATAATCATGGTGGATAAATGTATCCGTGGATATGCCATGATTTATTATGGTAGACATCATGAGACTTGATGTCAGTGCACATACCATAATGAAGATGTGTTATGAAGAATGTCAAGTGACTTGACTCTCTTAGAAGCATTCCATATCTTCTGATATCACGTGTAAGGTGATATCACTATATACTTGGTTAGTGTTTATCTTCCCTAGCTAAGAGGGAGTGTTGAATTATGGTAGCTTCGGTCAGATATAGAAATGATGATCATATTTGTGTGTATATATATGTCAGTATGTACTGACATATGTATACACACATATATATATATTTTAATTGTATACATTATCATTTATATCGGAATCTACTACATTCCAAGTATACTATCGATCTGCATTTAGAGGTTATTAACTGCAGATTAATAGCATTTCGTGTTTCATATAGGATCCCGATCAAGCATCATTATCGGTAATCATTTCCAGATTGGATATAATTTATTTGTGCAAAATAAAATCATATCGAACTTAGTAAGCATTTATGTTTATTAAGTAACTAACTCCAATTTAATGATTAGGTGTTTAGTTAGTCGAATTGGCACAATCCAAGAGACACGTCCCATGAGTAGACATGCCTCCACTTTGTGGAGACATGTCCACTCATAGAATGTGTCTCCCATTTGATACTTAATGCAGATCCGATCTACATTTGAAGTCATCGAAATCAATAAATGTTCTGCTCTTATAGATCGAATACCACTAAGAAACTTTCAGACTTGTGAATTCATGATCAGTATTTTAATATTGATTTGGCAATCAACTTCAGATTTATCAAGTTCAATATTCTGACTATAATCTGAAAGAAATTTAATCTCATCAACACGGGAAAATATAAGATTAAAAAATTAAAAAAAAAAGAACATAAAAAATTGTAGAAAAAGAGAGTATATTTTTTTTGAAATTTAAGGGCATTTCCATAGCATACAGATATATAAAGCAGATAAAATAGAGAGTTTAACCCATGAATTGTAGAAAATAGGATTTTGTTGTTTATTTTCATATCGCTGATTACATTGCATTGCACAAAGCATACTTCATAGTGCATAAATAATAACTAGATGGTTACAATTGACAAAATTTAAATTACAATATAGTTTGTACAAAGTCAACCTATAAACTAAGTACAAAGTTCCAAAAAATCAAACATAGCCAATGACTCTTGCGACTACAAATAGAGCTATGCTAGAGGGCAGCAGGTCTTGATGATGAAGCTCTTGTTCAAAGCCTCTCCTAAGTCATTCAACCTCATGACTATCCAAGTTGGCCTCTAGGATCTCAAAATCCTCAGGCTCAAGAAAGTCATTAATAAGACAGTTTTACTTTGCTGAGCAGACATCATAAATTACAAAACTGGAATCAATTGGTCCATATTTGTGATTTAATAATACTTGCAATTTCTACAACGGTGTTAAAGAGAACTCTATGAAGAGTGTGAAAGGGAAATTATATGACAAAGGAAGCAATTGCAAAGTTCAACTTAATATGTTTTGAAAACAAATAGCTCAAGATGGAGTAATAGAAAATGCTTTTGAAACAGAATCTTACATCTCAAAAGACCATAAATGATATCGGAATGTTCTCATTGATAATTATTTAAGCAGATTTGTAAAACAGTAAAGGGAGTGTTAAATATATTTCTGTTAGAAAATAAAGACCTACTAGTACAAAAGAAGAGAGCAACTATTTGAGCCACAATTTTAGCTATTATTATTCAAGTAAATTTTCCTTGATTTTGTGTATAAGTGTATGATGGAGTTAAAAACATTGATGGATTTTGAGTTGAGAATTTGAGAGATTATAGGTACAAGTTTCAATGGAAAATCAAGGCACGAAGAACATTCCCTTTCAATGGGAAAGTTGCTGTTGAAATCTATCTGGATTGTTCAAGATAAAATATATGAGGCCTGCTTTGGGAGGGATTAAGATAAGCCCACAAGACTAGGGTATGACTTCTCTCAAGGCATGTATTAGTTTGCCTGATATCTATGTAACATGCATGGAATGCTACACTATATATGTCTAAAGCATTCATGTACTGCTATTGTACTCCTTGCAGGCCTTCTAAATCTCCATGCATATGATGATCCTAAATGGAATGTAGTTTCCTAACAAGTGCAGGGCATGCATTTAAGCAATGAGCTTCACCAATTAACAAAGCCTTAAGCCTACATAATATATATGAAATTTAAATATAACCAAAACAATCCTTCATTTTGATATAAAATATTGCGACAATTCATTTCTTTCAGCACTACAAGCTGATTTTTATCTTTTTGATAGGAACCATTTTGCTTTTGATTCCACAATGTCTATATACTGTCATGTATATACTTATGCTTCCCACTTGATTATACAATTGTCACTACCCTACCTGCTTGTCATTAAAACTTGATGACCAATATCAAATTGAAGCTCCAAATTATCACACTTCGTTAGCATTTGAAAAGGAAATTTTCCCCAACCTAACCTTGGTATTATTGTTGACAATTGAAATGTTAAAATTCTTTTGAATAGTCAAGATCACAAGAATTTCAAGAAAACAAACCTCTTTAGGTTGATATCAAGCTAATAGAGTATGGTTTCAATTTAGTTTGGCTTTCTATATTTACTTTTGGCAAGTACTCTTATAAGGTTCAGATATGTTAAAAAAAAAGATAGAAGCCTTACTTAGTATTTATGATATTGTCTACTATTTCTCACTAAATTATGCCTCTGGATTTATATACATGGAAAGCATTACTACGAGCCTAAGGAAAATGACAGTAGTGTGGAATATAGAGAAAAAAACAACACATCTCTCAACCATTCCATGTTAATATCCTTAACATCAAATGTAGAAGCATACCAAAGAACATGTCTCTATTTTAATGTCCTCAACATCTATTACTCCACTCAAGGTCGCCTACTTGCGATTTGCCTCAACAACTTGATGAAATCTAGCAAATCTTTGATGGTGAACCACATCTTGGTGGCTAGAGCTCAGTTTTGTGCTAAAAATCAACAAAAAAACCTGATTAAATAGCGATTTCATGCAGTTAGGGTTTTGCAATGGGTTGGTTGGGCAATTTTTTTGAGATTTTTTCGCGATTCAAACCCTTAAAATCATTGAACATTGTTGAAATTTACGGCTGATTAAATTGCGAGTTTCAGCTGGAGATTTTTTAAAAATCGTGATTTTTGCAATTTTTTGAGGATTTATTCTTCTATGGCCTTCATAAACACTACTTGGCTTATAGATTGTTTTAGCAGAATATGAATTGAATGTATTTTATTAAGTTAGCAACCCCTAAACTACAGTAAAAGAAAAATTACTGTGCCAGTTGTAGACGTTAAAGGCCATTGAGGAACAATGCCATTCTTGGTGATACCTCAGCTCCAAGGAGGGCAATCAAGAGAGGTTGAGTGTTATATTCTAAAATTATAATCATGAGAATCAGTGATTTGTCTCTATAATTAGATTGCCACCTAATAGATACTTACAGAGTACAACTTAGAAAATCTCAATTTTTTGATTTCGATCAGTTCATTTTTAAGTATTCAGAGGCACAGATTTTAGTTATATCCATTACAAAATAAATCAATGATGTGACTGAGTTCGTTAAAAACAGCTTGAGTGTTGTAACAGATATAGATTATAATTTAAATATTTGGAGCCAGGTAGCAGGTAATGTCAGACAATTTTGGTGGCTGGCTAAGTTAAGTCGCATATATCTGAGCCATCTTGCATGGCAGTGAAAATATGATATAAATACTTTTTTTGGGTTGATATGAATTGTGTAATACCAGCAACAGGATAGAGTCTGAAAGGCTTATCATTTCCTATATATTAGCAAATGTATGATTCAAAGTCATGACTGCAGTTCAATCTTTTGGCTCAGTATTCTGACAATACATTTTTCTTTGTGCTCATTTTTGCAGCCACTGCTCACCATTGATGTCTGGGAGGTAATTTGAAATTTGATGTGAGGTGTTTATAATTCAGGAAATTTTTAAGCATATACAAATTCACAATGTGCTGTATATTTTAGTAATGAGAATATTTGAAGGTTAATAAGACTAGCTGAGGGTCATGGTATGAAAACATTCTTTGTATGAGCATAGTTATTCAAAGTTATGAATACAAAATCATTTTTTCCCCTTTTGACATGCTAATTGATTGATTCTTATGGATTATGCAGCATGCCTATTACCTTGACTATAAGGTTAGTGTGGATATTTTTACCTGTGTTCATTAGTATAGATAGCTAGTGCAGAGTTATGAATTTGAAGTGTTTACCAAGAATAAAATTGCACTTGAAATTGTTTTTTTAACTGTTACATATTTATGGTGACAGAATCGACGGGCAGACTACATATCAGTATTCATGGATAAACTAGTATCCTGGGAAGCAGTAAATTGTCACCTTGGTCATGCACAAGCTTTCGTAAATCTTAGAGAGCCAGTTATTCCTTATGACATTGATTTCTAAAATTTAGAACCCTAATGTGTTTTAAGGGGTTCATTTATTTGATTGTTATGACCAAAATTTCCAGACTATTCTAAACAATTTGAGATTTTTTGAAGTATTTTGGTGTCACATGTATGCAATGAATTACTATTACACGATCCAAAGCATTTAATTATATCGATTTTCAAATCAGAGACATTTTCATTTTATTTATGAGTTTTCCAAAACATTCATTTGAATCAATGAAAAAAAGTTCAAGTAGATATCCAATAATTCTTTGGAACGACTGTTTTCACCCTCGGAAGAATCCTTGAGTAGGTCCCTTAAGCTATGGCTGCACTCAAGTAGAAATAAGTTTCAATACACATATTTTCTCATACATGATAGCCTTGGCTAGGACAGTCTTAGGGTGTACTTTGTACCTTGAATTAGACAGTCTCTTGTGCCCCTTTTTAAATGGTGATCGTTTGCCCATCCACCATCTTCCTTGGGTGACCTAAATTGTTCCATTTCCAAGCCTCATTGATTTATAAATTATTCCGCAAAGGGCTTTCAGTGATTATTCATAATGTTTGGCTTACCAACTATTTATTTAATAAATATAACTAGCACTTACACCCCAATAAGGTGCAATACTTACGCCGATAGGCTGAGACCACATTATTTATGACTGTGAAAAGAAGTGGATGATGTGAAGAAAGTAGTGATCTATCTCACCTATACCTCTCTACCTCTCCCTCCCTCCTTTCCCCCTTCTCTCTCCCTCTTGATCTCTCCTTCCCTCTCTATTTCTCTCTATATCACATATCCATCTCTCTCTCTCTCTCTCTATACTTCTCTCCCTCTCACTTATTCCTCTCTACCTCTCTCTCCTTCCCCCTCTAATTCTCTATATCTCCCCTGTCCCTCTCTGCATCTCCCTCCTCCCTCTCTCTCTCTCTCTCACTATCTTTGGTTCTCTCTTTCATTCTCTACTTCTTTCTATCCTAGCTCTCTCTCCCTCCCTATCTCTATCTCACTTATCCCTCTCTACCTCATCCCTTTACCCTCCTCTCTCTCTCTCTCTCTCCCACTTCTTTCCCTCCTCTCTCTCTTCTCTATCCTTCTCTCTCTACTTTTTGCTCCTCTCTCTCTATCTCACCTATCCCTCTCTACCTCTCCTCCCTGCCTCCCCCTCTCCCTTCTCTCTCCCTCTTGCTCTCTCCTTCCCTCTCTATTTTCTCTACCTATCCTCCCTCCATCCCACCTATTTCTCGTTCCCCTCTAATCTCCCTATCTCTCTCTCTCTCTCACACACACACACACACACACACACACACACACACACACACACACTTATCCCTCTCTCCCTCCCTCCATCCCTTTACCCCCCCCCTCTCTCTCTCTATCCTTCCCTCTCTACTTTACACTCCTCTCCAATTCATTCCAAAAATAACACTTCCCATACAAATTTAGTTTTTCATTTTTCTATTTGTTTATTATTTGGATTTTATAACATAAAACAACAATATTCAATGAGCAACAAAATGGCCGATAGGCATAGACCGATTTTGTTTTCCTATATAGTTCTCGCCGACGTCAGCGTCAAACTAGAGGAGATCTCGGCAGGGGAAGCCAAACGTCGATGCTTGAACATATCCATTCCACTGATGTTTAGAAGAAAATGGAAGAATTTAACCAACACATCTAGGTCTTCCAACAATGCAAGGTCACAAGGATGGGGGATGCCCTTACCCATTGTTGCACAACAATATCATTTTATGAATGGCCAACCAATTGAACTCATGTAATACATAAATTTTAAAAAATTCCCTAATTGGAATTCCACACCTCTTCGGCGCACCCATTGCACACCAAGGTGCGATTGCTAATATTTATAAATACAAAACTCAAAAATTTAAAAAATCCTTTAAAAAACTCAATTTCTCCTTTTTTTAAGTCATATATGGATTCGTGCTTACCAAGACTCGTAATATGTTCCAGTGAAAATGAAAATTAAGTAATTTTTAATATTTATATTTTACATTAATGAATGTTTAGAATTCATATATTCATTGATTTTTATTTTAAAATGATTTAAAAAATTAAATTAAAAAATAATAAAAAATATTTTCAATTTTTTTTAAAGATAAATAATTTTTAATAATTTTTTCTATATTTATAATTTTGATTGTGCTTTAAAATATGAAGAGTTATTGGCCATGACCTGTAAAGCAAAAATGCCAACTACTTATATGATTTTTTTATTTTTTTAACTTTTAATTAACGAAATAGAACCATTTGCTTCCTTCAAAGCTAAGGTAAAGCATACAAAAAGCACGGTAAGAAAAATAAAGTTTTAAAGGTATATTTTTATAGTTGTAAGGATAAAATATGATGTTTGAAATTTTCAATATTTCTTTTTCTTTATAGGGAACTCCTCTGTGAAAGAAGATTTATTCTCATTGGGATGCATAGTTTTTGTGGAAAGGCATTTATTTGGATGGCGAATAAGCTTATTGTCCACCCTTTTCACATAGCCCATCATTCCATATAATCTTTATGACGTTTAAAAGTATACTTTTGAATTATAAATAAAAAGATTTTTTTTTTCTATTTTTTTTATAAATTTATATATAATATTTAACCCATAATGAAATAGCACCAAATTTAATCATATATAAAATATAAAACAAGTAGTATTGATTTTTTTTACCTTTAATCCATATGAAAGAAGAGAAGAACATTTATAAATTCTTGTTTTAAGGTATAAGTTAACTAATCTAAATTACTTCTTTTGTTTTTAAAGCTTTTGTCCCCATCTTATTCTTTTTACGTATGAGGAATCACTTTTAAAAAAAAAATGAAAAGTAAAAGAATGTTTTTGTTTTTGTATGATGGTAAGAATAAATTTCATGAGATAAAGTATATCGTCACCTAAAACGTTTCTAAAGCCCTAAACTGCTGCGAAGAATGTGGAGAGAATAAGTGCGGCAAAGTATCACAACAATTTTTTTTTATAATATTTTGACAGTAAATTTGCAACCATACGCAATTCTATTAACATTAATTTTCCTTCTTTAGTTTCTCGAAATCTCGAAGTTGCTTACCTCCTTCGAGAGAACAGCTAAAAGTCCAATCGTCGTCTTCATTCTAAAATCATGCCCGAATAATTTTTGTGACGCGCGAAGGTGACAGTGAAATGGATTCATGAATTTGATGACGCAATAAAATACCTACACGTTTTAATGGAAGCGTTGGGACCGTATTTGGACGGCTACGCCTCAGGTCAAATCTTGTGCCTGATCTTCCGGAAAGCCTGTCGGGAATCAAGTCACGTGTTATCGTTGTTGCAAGTTGCCGGCGAATAGGGCCATCGAAACTTTGTGGGGGTTCCCGCCGGCGTTAGACTGTTGGAAATGCCGGTGGGGTTCCCCCACGTAAATAGCCTATCGGCTAATTAATTCTCTCCTTTTAAAAATGGTCTTTACTTTTGGCTCCCTTAAAAAATTTCTTTACAAATAACTTCTATTTTTTTCTCCATTTTAATCAAAGGGTAAAATGGTATAATAACATCTATCCACCTTTTAATTTCAATTGGTCATTTAGATGGGGATATAACTTGTCTTTTTGAGTTTGGAAAAAGGCCCCATGACATTTGGATCACAACTTAAAAGACATAGTCAATAAATGAAGATATACTAATTTTAAATATATTCATTTGTTTTCTATGTAGCATTATTAGTTGCTATCAAAGGCAAGAGTATTAACATATCCGTTAGGTTTTATTAGTTGGTAACAAATAAACCAATGAGAGAGCAAAATTAAAATAACTTGAGTAGATTTTCTAATGTGTATTTATTTCAGATTTATCTCAAAATATTAGTATTTTATCTATTGTTCTATTGGATGATAGTTGTGAGCATTCTTATTAATTTGATGTAAACTATTGAGCTCATAGTAAATTGTACTGTTAATATAATCTTTTCTTTTTATTCATTTTGATTGCAAAATAGTTAATACTGTAGTAGTATCACTTTTAAATTTCATTCATTGAAATGACATTATTTTGTTTAGTTGGCAACACATGAACCAATGAGAGTAGAATTAAAATAACTTGACTAGTTTTTTTTAATGTAGTTTTTTTTTTCTCTAACTTGTTCCAAAATATTGAAATTATTTTACCTATCACTATTGGACAATAGTTAATAAAAAAAAATGTTGACTCATGAATTTGGTAATATAATTATAATGTCAACTCCATTGTCCATTTTCTCAACTTGTTCTTTAGTCCACGTGTTCATGCTCTACTTTAATATGAAAAGACATTAATGAAATAGATTTATTATGATCTATTCATTTTGATTATTGGAAGGAGACATAATATGTGTGATTGACAACATCTCAAGTCATCATGCTTTTTGATTTGTGATTTGATATAAAGAATTTGTGAAATGATTTGTGTTGATGTTTGTGTATATCATTGTTGTGAGTAATACAAATGAAAAATATATTTAGTAGCATAATTTGGAGCTCAAGATTGTTTATGTGAATTTGTTTTTGATTAAGCATAGATTTTGAAAGGCCTCAAACTCTTGTACAAAGAGAAAGATAAAGCAATAACCCTAGCAAGACACCAAAGGATAGCCAAAAGGAGCAACACTGATACTACAAAAGACTAAGCATTATTAATCCTTACAAAGTACCAACCCAAAGCCAGGGTGGTTTAAAAAGTACAAGGATCCTTCTCCCCAAATCGACTATTCTTGAGACAAGGAGAATTCATAAGACCATTGGAAGATCCTTTTTCCAACCATGAAGCTTTAAAAAAGGTGTCCATCATCGGACAATAAATTGAGGATTTTCCTTTATTATTTATTTTCTACCTCCTCACAAGAAGTAATGGGCTCCTTAATAGTATGAGGCATTTGTTTATTTTTCTTCCAAACGAAATGGTATTTCTTATTTCTCAAGCAAATAGTAGAAGCATGAACCACTTTACCACAAGAATGGCAAATAATTGAAGAGCCTCAAATTCAATTTGTTGTACTCTATGTGAGTTTGTTGTAAAATAGATTATAAGTACTATCTAAGGTCGAACTGATGTGAGTTACAATACAAGATAAGTGTGAAATCACTTGTTTACAAATGTGCATACAATTTTTTTGTCATTTATTGAAGCACCACACCTAACATATATTTTTTTTTGGGTACAAAACTAGGAATTCTTTAATATTGTTTTTTTATTATAAGGAGTATTGACATTGTTTGTTCTTTTATCTTTTTTAGAGAAATGGATATTCTAAGTTTTTTGCTCAAACTCTAACCTATCTCATATGTTGACTTTTTCATCATATTTTCAGTTGTAACATCATTTTTATCATCTATAACCTTAACATTTTTGTGTGAGCTTTTATAATCTATGTTAGAATGATAGAGAACCATTGAAAGAACATCACTATGTATCTAGAAATAAGGGTTTCTAAGTTTTAATAGCTAGATGTACATTATTATTTATAGTGACAAAATGTGTTTCACACGTTGACTAATTTGCTTGATTGTTAGATGTAGCGTCCACTATGGATTTTGAGCAAGTCTTCCTTGTGGGTTTCATTGAACACAATTGTTAGATAGTGTTTTGAATGATTTCCTTAGTGGGTTTAATTAAGTAGGAGTTTTGAGTGATTTATATAGTTGATTGCCTTGTGGATGCATTTAATAATGTTTTTTTGGGATCATTTTCATTTTCCATGGATGTGACCATTTCAATGGCTAAGATTAAACACCCACAATATTCTTTGATGGCTGATCTCTTTTTTGTGTTATAGAATTGCTCAATGCAATGACCCTTTTGCTTGATTCAATTTACCAAAACAATCAATGTAGTTTTTTGATAGAACAAAATTGGTCTTGCATCTATCCCCCACTGTTGTGTGCCTTGGTTGAGTTAACTATGTGGTTTAATCACTAATGTTGTGATTTAGATTTTTGTGTTTATTCATGGGTTGTTGCAAATGTAAAATAAGTGCCATAGATCAAAACTTTAGACATTAGACTAGAATAGGCCCATGGATTGAAAGTGCCCTAAGACCATAAGATGTTAGAGAGACAAAAAAATCATAGCAATAAGCTTACACAATTTTGCAATAATCTCCTAGGCATATTTAATTTATCCTTTTGCACCACATCAAATATGCAATCATTTGTCTTTGATTGTTTGGTTTTTTAAGATTTTCATACTACAATTTACAAATACATTTTGTATACAAAAATATGCCACATATTAAAATAGGTTTATTACATCATACATGTGGCATCAAGATTCCTTTAGTATGTTAGGAAAAAGATTTTCTTAAGCCTAAAATAGTTTATTTATTGCTTGGTCTACAAATAATTTTCTTCTTATTGTAGTATTCTTGATTCATCATCATCATTGATTGTTCAAATTTTAGTTGCCTACTTGTCTCTTTAGACTAATGAATTATAAATGGATAGGAATTTGAAGTTATAACTGTTATAAATGCTTTACATATATTGCAAGGAACTAGGGCAAAGCCTTCTTAAACTATAAATAATTAGAAAATTATTGTAATACAAAATTACTATCAATTGAATATCTACTTATTGCAAATATATCACCCTCTTCACAAAATGCCTATTATTACATGATGTAGATTAGACAAAAATGTAGCTAGTGTATTTATTCTTTAGTTTTCACCTAATGATAGACATCGATGTAATGCTACACATACTCGGCTTAGGAGGATGTCTACCTCTTATCAACTACTTGAATCCATGATTGTTGTGCTTTGGCTTGAGTTTGTTAATAGTTTTGTGGTCTCAAATCTCTTAACATGACCCTACTAAAATATTATTTGGTTATGACTTGGGGTGCTACCACAATAATGGGTTACACTTTTTGGGACATCCTGATTTTTTCCTGAAATCACATATTTTTAGAAAATACAATGATTTATGACTTTAAAGGTTCCATTTAAATTATTTTAATTAAAGAGGGATTGATCAAACCCCCTTAGATCAAACCCCCTTGGATAGAACCTTGTTAGATTTAAACCATACCTATAATCGAGTCTCCTCTACACCTATCAAAATGTGATAAAAAACCACTTTTGATTTACCTTTTGGGTGATCAAATGAATTCATTTAAAATTTACGTTTTGTAAGCTTGTATCCCTTATTATAAGCTTCCTAAAAAGTATAATTTTAAATATGTTTAATTTTATTATTATATTTATTTTTTATTTCTTGTGAATGTAGAATTTTCAATGAACATCAAGTTCTTTATTTCACACATACGAAAAAATAGAAAAATAGAGAAAAAAATTCTAAAAAATACATGTGCCCTAGGTATTGATGTCCTTATTCCTACAAAAAAATAATAAGTTAATTCAAATGAATACAAAAAAAGTTATGCGGGCCGAAGTACACCTCTGTCCAAATTATAATTACATTGACTTGGAAAATTAATTAAAAAAAATATATGTAGCAAAAAATTATGAAAAAATATCCATCCCCTAGATATTGGTGTAAAAAATATTTATTTTAAAAATCAAAATTGTATCCTATATATAAAAAAAGTTACGTGGGCCGAAGTAAACATCACTTTTTAAAAATGTTGATTAGTAGAAAAAATAAGTTATTAAAAATTACATAAAATGATTCACAATTTATTTTTTAATTTTTTTAAAAAAATATAATTAGAATCTACACAAAATATCTAACAAATAACTAGTTTGATTCATCTTCAAAACTTTAATGGTTTAGCTGCTATAGGTGTAAGAAAGTGAATTTCTGGTGAAAAATCTTGATTTTAATGTCAAGTTTGGCCAAAAACTGTAACCCATTATTGTGGGATCACCCCTTGTCATCTATTGATAACATCTAGGTATGAGTTTTTTAATTTTTGGATTGTCAATTTTTTTTGTATTGCAACCATTAGAGCTATTTTGTGGAGCTCATCAAGCATGCTACACTTAATGAACTAATTTTATCAAAGTATGGATGTAGGTGGTCTATGCATAGTAAACTTTCACTATTTTGGGGTTCCAAGATATATCAAGTGTGAATTTTGGAAAACACATCACATGTATTAATTTAGTTGTATAATAATTTAAAAGATGGATTCAATTAGTCATTGTAGAAGCATTTTCTACTTTCTTTGTCTAAAAAATGATATCTAAATTATTATAAATTAGACCTAAAAAATAGATACTTGAGTATGGTAGTATGTAACAATAGAAAACATGAGTGGAAGAAGGCGATGAGGGGTTGCCTATTTATTTCATAGATGCCATGCTTAATTGTTGTGTTATGACTAATGTAGATTGATGATCAACTATGAGATTGTGAAGATGTATAGATTGTTGTGATAAACAAATCTTTCCCATTTTGTGATTGTGAAAAGAATCACGTTTCATTATTTTGACCTCCTATTATGATCCTATCATCTACACCCATAAATATAAGACAATTATTTTTATTTACTTAATATTTGAATACACACAAGTGGTGCTAAGGGACACCATTAGGAGTATCCTTATATAGCATCATCAACAATTTCTTTAGTGGCCTCTACTACACTATCAAAAATAAAAATGATAGCACACAACTTATGGTTTGTTAAAGAGTGCAACCAATGATATATCATAGGTATTTTTACTTATTCTACTTATATAGTGAAACATGTTATAATTAATGCAAATTTACTATCAAATATGATACTATGATGTATAGATTATTATGACAAATATTTTTTTCCTATTTTTGTGATTGTAAGAAAAATCATGTTTCATAATTTTGAATTGCTATTTTGATTCTATCATCTACACCCACAAATATGAGAAAAAAGTTTTCATTTATATAATATTTGAATACACATTAGTGGTGTTGAGGAACAATATTAGAAGTATTCTTAATAGCCCCATAAACATATATTAATTTAGTTATATTAAAATTTAAAGGTTAGATTCATTTAGTCATTACATAAGCATTTTCTACTTTCTTTCTCTACTTTATTCTTTTTTAGTATTCATCTTATCTAAAATCAAATATATTTTGACTTCTACAAAATAAAGTTAGTTATAGAGAATACACATGTAAGATTACTAGTGACTATATTTATCCTAGATTTTTCCCTCTCAAAAGATCCATTCAAGGAGTGTACCTAGGAAGGATTCTAAGAGGGTCTACAAATTGTGGCAATGTGAAGCTACAGGGAAATTCAAGATTGTAAGATAGAATCATGTAATGTCCCCTTCTCAGTAGCCCTTTGAGAGGTCGCTTAGCCTTTTAATTCCAGAGGCTAATGTCAAGTTGAGAGAATCATTTATTTAATTACTTAATAATTGCCTAAATTTGGATCAATCTCATAAGGTGATATTGAGTAATTAATTAAATCACTTTTTAAAGTGACTTTGTGGAAATGTTCTTAAGTGACTTATGAAATATTTAAAATATTACCTTATAAAAAGTCATTTATATTTTGAATAGTGAAAAATCATAAAGTGACTTATGAAAATATTAAAAAATAATACCTTGTATAAAGTCACTTATCTTTGGAATGGAAAATTTAAAAGAAAAGAGTCACTTTATTGAGCATCTTGGGTTATATTGAAGCTCATATTTTGAACACACTTTTTGGGAATGAACATATTTTCATTTGGTCATGAGTTTTTGGAACCCTAGCTCTGTTTCGACTGTGAGATATCAGTCCTAATAGAAATACGAAGTGCTTACAGGTTATCATTTGTGCAGTCAAGCTTGGAGCCAGTTTGGAGGAGATGAAACAAAATATTTTTATGATTTTCGTGATTATCCTTTCAGTGAGTTTTTGGCTACTTCAAAGGTGTGAATTCATGGCATTGCACATTCTTTTGAGGGTGTGGCTTTAGGAACAAGCCATAGGCGTCTCATTAACAGGTATGGAAGTTAGAAGGAAGGGCGTGTTTATCAGTTTTTGGGTTAGCTAAGAAAAAACGTGTTTGCCAAAAGAAAGAAACAACTTCCTTACTTCCACAACAAGTCATGGTTGTTGGAGACAAGTCTTAAGGAGGGTGTCTGGAATGCTTAGGGTTGGGTATTCCACTTGTAGAAGAAGCTATTATCTTAGAAGTTATTCCTATTGTTGGACATGTATTCTGGGCCATGTTGAGGTAATTTTTCTTTAGCTACAGGCTAAAAATGGATTGTAACTAGGTCTGAGTTTTTTATGCTCTATAACTGGTAGCTTGTGTGTTAGAAAATCCTTAGGTCTGCTATATAAGATGTCTTTGATCTTCTGGTAATTTTTGGGAATGCTTATATGTAAATCTTTCATCATAAACTGAGAAATTAGTATTTTAAATGTATTTACTGCTCAAATACAAGGTCTAGGTATTGGTCAATTGTTGCAAGAAGATTGGGGAAAAAGGATCTCATTAAATGGTTGCCATCATTTATGATTCATGGAGTATTGCATAGTGAATTGTTGTGAATGAACTAACTGAATGGGTTGTCCAAGATATTCAGAAAATCAATTACACTCATTGTTGTTCTATACTGGCAGTCCTAAATGCAGTTTGAGTATTGTTTTCAGTTTGTTGTGTGTGTTATCCAAGAGAAGTTAAATAAGTTGGTGTTTAATAGAAGCGCTTTTCACTATTAAAGTTGTTTTGCATGAGTTATAAGAACCACTCATCTACCTTGGAATAGTATTTGGATGTATTCAACATTAATAGTAAATGACATCTTGGTGAACTCATTTGTTAACTCCTATGTATGGAATTCATTGTATGTACACATCTATATGCTTGAAACAAGTTTAAATGAAACAAGAAAGGAAAATATTAGCTTAAAATCAATTCCAAACTGAGCAAAAAATACAACCCCAAGTCAGGAATTTCATAGTGGTATCAGAGCCAGTAGTCCTGCCAGCCTGTGTTAGAACTAGGTTATGAACGAGGACATCCCAGATATCAACCCACTTGACATCCATTATAGGAGATTGAAAAGAGGGTTGGGACCATTTAAATTCATGGGGGATAGAGAATAAATACCTGAGGGAAGCACCCAACACATCTTGAATGACCTAACTAGAGGTCAACATGAAATAGCACAACAAATAGCGCAACTTGTTCAACAACTTGCGGGTGGTAGAAAAAACAATAATGGAAATAACAACAATAATGGTCACAATGGTCATAATAGTGGATAGGATAATAATGATACAACTTAGAGCAATTCTAGGGTAGCTAGCAGGGTGACACCAAGGCTCCTCATGCCTAAATTCTTGGGGGAACATGGTGTTGCAACCTAGGGGCAACAAGCTCAAGAAGAAGGTTTCACAAAATATTTCAAGGAATACTAGACTCTAGGGGATGAATTTCATGCAACAATGTTATTAGGATATTTTTGCACTATCAAGTACATGAACAGGCCAAGAAACAATAACAGAGGGTAGCAAAATCAAGAGTTGTAACGAAAGGTTGGGAAACTTGCAATCCCTTCCTTTGATGAGTCTGGTAAATGTACGTCTAGAGCTTGGGTCCAGAAGTTGGACACTTATTTACAACTTAATCTCATGCTAGAGTCTAAAGCCATTAAATATGCCACTCTACATTTGGATGGTGAAGCGCATGATTGGTGGTACCATGGACTTGTCACATTGGGACATACTAATATCACATCCTATTTGGAGTTCACACAATAGATAGATTTGATTAGAAAGATCCTGAACTACATTTCAGGGAGTTAGCACAACTTAAGCAGAGTGGTTCCGTAGATGCTTATATTTCAGAATTTCGGTGGTTGGTAGTCATGGTGACAGATATTTCAGAGTAGTGGTTGGTTATGCTCTTCATTGAGGGCCTATCCGAACCCCTTCGTGGTTGGATCAAGGCTTTCAAAGCCGATTCCCTACAAATGTGATCACTAGAGCTAGAGACATGGAGTTCTCCACACCTGACCACAAAATCCCTTCTAAACCTTTTATCCCTCAGAAAAAAAGGGCAAGAAGTCTTTTCAGAACAAGGGAAACAAGAAAAGTGATCCAAATGAGGAGTATCACAAGGAATGTAGAATTAAAGGAATTTTTTACCATTGTAAGGAGCATTGGAAGCTAGGTCACCGTTGCCTAGGGAAAGGAAAGGCTCACTTTATTGAGGTTGTGTCTGAGGATGAGAGCAGTGATGACGAGCCTTTTCAAGATAATGATGACAACAGTTCAGATGAGGAGCAGCCTCAGGGAGAGGGTAAGAGTGGTACCATCGCTACCCTATCAAGCACTCCTAGATTCAACTCTTTTAGAGTTAGAGGAGTTTTACAAGGACATCGTATAACAATGTTGATTAATAGTGGGGCCACCCACAATTTTATTGATGTAGCCCTAGTTGAGAAGCATTCACTACCCGCAAAGGACTTTGAAGGATTTAATGTGATTGTGGCAGATGGTTATAAATTGAGATGCACTTGGAGGGTCCCATAGTTGCCTATTACCTTGGGAAATTACATAGCCACATATGACTTCTATGTGGTGGATTTAGGTGGCACTCATGCTATACTTGGAGTTCAGTGGTTACACTCATTAGGGAAATATTCATAGAACTTTTAGATCATGGAACTTAATTTTAGGACAATAGAGGGGCAACGAGTAGTGCTTAGAGGTATGGCTAATGGATTAGCCAAGGTTGTGTCTACTAGACACATGGAGAGTATTTTTCGACATGATGACATAGCTTGGGCAGCAGAGTGTTTGATCACCACCAAGGAGTCTTCAGATTCAGGGAAGCCATATGATGTTGACATTTAGGAGCTACTGGGAAAACAATATAGGGTTTTTGGAGAAATACCTCTAGGGAGACCACCCGATCATGGTTTTGAGCATACCATTGAGTTGGAGGAGGGGGCCAAGCCAGTGATCACTACCCCCTATCGCCATCCTAAGAAATTCAAGGATGAGATCGAAAAAGAAATCAAAGAATTTCTTGAAATGGGACACATTAGACCAAGCTCCAGTCTATTTGCTTCTTTTGTGGTCTTGGTGAAGAAGAAGGATGGAACCATGTGGATGTTGCATTGACTACCAGGCTCTTAATAAGAAAACCATTAAGAACAGGTACCCCATACCCAGGATAAATGAGTTGTTGGATGAACTTCATGGGGCAACACATTTTTTGAAGATTGATCTTTGTTTATGGTACCATCAGATAAGAGTCAGGGAGCAAGACATACACAAAACAACGTCCCGTTGTCACTATGGGCACTATGAATTCTTGGTCATGCCATTTGGTTTGACAAACGCGCCTGCCACATTTCAGTCTTGCATGAATCATATATTCAATAAGCAGTTGTGTAAATTCTTGTTGGTGTTCTTTGATGACTTGCTCATTTACAGCCAGAATTGGAAGGAGCATTTGAGATATCTTGACAAGATCTTGGGTATCATGGAGGAGCAGTCACTCTATGCTAAGGCTTCAAAATGCGAGTTTGGCCTTAGAGAGATATTATATTTGGGGCATGTGATTAGTGCCGACGGAGTACAGGTCCATTAGGAACAGATACAAGTGATACTTGATTGGCCACCACCTAGGACACTCACAGAGTTGCAAGGCTTCTTTGAATTGTGAAGTTACTATCGGCGGTTTGTGAGGGGATTTTCACAATTGGGAGCACCTTTGATAGATTTGAAAAAGAAAGATGCATTTAGTTGGTTAGAGGAGGCACAACGAGCTTTTGATAAGCTCAAGGAGGTGATGAGTAGTTGCTCAATATTGGCGCTTCCATATTTCACACAACCATTTGTTTTGGAGTGTGATGCCTCAGGTGAGGGCATAGGAGCAGTGTTGATGCAAAAAAAACACCCCATAGCTTTTGAGAGCCGTAAGTTGAGGGTACCTGAGAGACTATACTCCATCTATGATAAGGAGATGCTCACCATTATGCATGCCTTGGAAAAATTGAGATAGTATCTAGTTGGAGGGAAGTTTGTGGTGAGGACTGATCACAATAGTCTCAGATACTTCTTAGAGTAGAGGGATTTGAATGGGAGACAACATAAATGGGTCAACAGAATACATGCATATGACTTTGATATAGAGTATGTGAAGGGGAAGAAGAATGTGGTGGTGAACGCCCTCTCCAGGAGACCTTCAACTTGCTCACTTTTAGAGATTTCCACATATTAGAAGTCCCTCTTGTTGGTGGAGTACTCCAAGAATAAGTTTTCTTGTGAGCTAATGGATGGATTGATTCAGGATGATAGGTACTGAGTAGTGGATGATGTGATTTGCTACAAGGATAGGATTTACTTGGTGCCAGAGTCTAGACTAAAGGAGAAGATTTTGTAGGCTTCTCATGACACTCCCTTAGCAGGCCATTAGGGCTATTTCAAAACTTATAGATAGGTCAAAGAGAGGTTCACATGGAAGGGCCTCAAGGATGATGTATTTAGACATTTTAGGGAGTGTGTGACTTGTCAGCAGAACAAGTCTAAACATACGCATCTAGGTAGATTGCTACAACCATTCCCTATCCCATAGCAGAAATGGGAGAGCATTTCTTTGGACTTCATCATAGGTCTACCTAAGGTGCATGGGATAGATAGTATCTTTGTGGTGGTGGATCGGTTGACGAAGTATGCTCACTTCTTTGCCATTCTGACAGAGTATAGGGCACCATAGGTGGCTAAGTTACTTTTCAGGGAAATTTTCAGATTGCATGGGTTACCCTGGTACATAGTCAGTGGCAGGGATAGTAGATTCATGAGTGCATTTTGGCAGGAGTTGTTTAGGTTGGAAGGTACCGAGTTGACTCTGAGCATGAGTTATCACCCTTAGACAGATGATCAAACAGAGATTGTGAACAAATGGATTGAAGGGTACTTGCGCAACTACATTATAGGGCAGTAGTGGACATGGATTAAGTGGTTGCACTTGGGGGAGTATTGTTATAATACCACCTATCATATGTCCATAGGGATGAGTCCTTTCAGAGCCTTGTATGATTATGATGCACTTTCATTCATGGAGATGGCTTTTGGTGAGAGCAGGCCCCCCAAAGCCAAGGATTAGATTCAGGAGAGTTAGGATATCTTGAGGGCACTCAAAGATAACCTACAGGTGGCACAAAATCAGCAAAAGATATATGCTGATAGACATAGGGTCGAGCACAGTTTCGAGGTTGGTGATTTGGTATACCTTCACTTGTAGCCCTATAGATAGTTTTCTCTTAAGAAGATCAGAGATGAGAAGCTCAAGCCCAGATTCTATGGACAATACATGATTAGTAGGCGGGTTGGAGAGGTAGCATATGAGTTGGAGCTTCCATAAAGCAGTAAGATTCATAACGTATTTCATGTTTCGTGCTTTAAAAAGGCACTAGGTCAACAGGTTACTTCTTCTTTAGAGCTCCCACCCTTGGATGAGGAGGGACACTTGGTCCTAGTCCCTGAGGAGATTGTAGACAATCAAGAGAGGAGGTTGAGGAACAGGGTGGTGAAAGAGTATTTGGTGAGATGGAGAGATTTTCCAACCAAGGATTCCACTTGGGAGAATGAGCAGATTCTACAACACCCGAGCTTACAATTGCTTGAGGACAAGCAATTTCAAGAAGGGAGGACTATAATGTCCTCTTCTTAGTACCCCTTCGAGAGGTCACTTAGCCTTTTAATTTCCAAGGCTAATGTTGAGTTGAGGGAATCATTTATTTAATTACTTAATAATTGCCTAAGTTTGGATCAATCTCATAAGGTGATATGGAGTAATTAATTAAATCACTTTTTAAAGTGACTTTGTGGAAATGTTCTTAGGTGACTTATGAAATATTTAAAATATTTCCTTATAAAAAGTCACTTATATTTTGAATAGTGAAAAATCATAAAGTGACTTATGAAAATATTAAAAAATAATACCTTGTATAAAGTCACTTATCTTTGGAATGGAAAACTAAAAAGAAAAGAGTCACTTTATCGGGCATCTTGGGTTATATTGAAGAAGCTCATATTTTGAACGCACTTTTTGGGAATGAACATATTTTCATCTAGGTGAACCTTCTTGGTCATGAGTTTTTAGAATCCTAGCTTTGTTTCGGCTGTGAGATATCAATCCTAGCAAAAATACAAAGTTCTTATAGGTAATCATTTGTGCAGATGAGCTTGGAGCCATTTTGGAGGAGATGAAACAAAATATTTTATGATTGTTCATGATTATCGTTTCAGTGAGTTTTTGGCTACTTCAAAGGTGTGATTTCATGGCATTGCACATTCTTTTGAGGGTGTGGCTTTAGGAACAAGCCATATGCGTCCCATTAATAGGTATGGGAGTTAGAAGGAAGGGCGTGTTTATCAATTTTTGGGTGAGTTAAGAAAAAACATGTTTGCAGAAAGAAAGAAATGACTTCCTTACTTCCACAGCAGGTCGTGGTTGTTGGAGATAGGTCTTAAGGAGGGTGTTTGGAATGCTTAGGGTTGGGTATTCCACTTGTAGAAGAAGCTAATATCTTAGAAGTTCTTCCTATTGTTGGACATGTATTCTGGGCCATGCTGAGGTTGTTTTTCTTCATCTATAGGCTGAAAATGGATTGTAACAAGGTTTGAGTTTTTTATGCTCTATATCTAGTAGCTTGTGTGTTAGAAAATCCTTAGGTCTGCTATAGAAGATGTCTTTGATCTGCTAGTAATTTTTGGGAATGCTTATATGTAAATATTTCATCATAAACTGAGAAATTAGTATTTTTTAATGTATTTACTGCGCAAATACAAGGTTTGGGCATTGGTTAGTTGTTGCAAGAATATTGGGAAAAAAAGGATCTCATTAAATGGTTTCCATCATTTATGATTCATGGAATATTGCATAGTGAGCTATTGTGAATGAACTAATTGAATGGGTTGTCCAAGATATTCAGAAAATCAATTACACTCATTGTTGTTCTATACTAGAAGTCCTAAATGTAGTTTGAGTATTGTTTCCAGTTTGTTGTGTGTGTTATCTAAGAGAAGTTAAATGAGTTGGTGTTTAATAGAAGTGCTCTTCGCTATTAAATTTGTGTTGCATGATTTATAAGAACCAGTCATCTACCTTGGAATAGTATTTGGATTTATTTGACATTAATAGTAAATGACATCTTGGTGCACTCACTTGTTAGTGTATGGATGACATTGTATGTTGGTGCAATCACTTGTTAACTCCTATGTATGGAATTCATTGTATGTACACATTTGTATGCTTGAAACAAGTTTAACTGAAACAAGAAAGGAAAATATCAGCTTAAAAGCAATTCCAAACCGAGCAAAAACTACAACCCCAAGTTAGAAACCTTACAAATCATAACCTAACATTTACAACATTATTCCCTAAGTTTGTAACCTAGGGTATTTTAAACCATAGTGCTTATCTTAACAATTAGTGGTACTTTGTTAGACCCATTGATCTATTTTTTCGTTATTTGTGGAGAGGAAAAATAATTCCCTTTTTTCTTTGTTTCTTTGTTTCTTGGAAATGCTTGAAAAGAAACACCATCTAAAGGTTGGATTAACTATTATTGACACACATTCATGCAATTTCACTTGAAGTTGACATGATTTACACAAGTTTCCCATAGTACAATATCTTTAGCACTAGGATATCAAAATTGAAAATATGAGCTTTAAGGTATTAGTCCCATAGAGATACTTTTTGCTCCAATTTCACCCTATAGGAGGCCCATGAAAAAATTATAATAGGGAATGTATGGAAAATCATAATATTAACCAATAAATTTGGGGTGACAATTTATTTGGCAAGATCTTCGAGTTATGTGACACCTAGAATTGGATATTATATGTTACATAACTTTGACACAACATTTATTTCAATAATTTGAATGGATTTGGGGCTTTTCCAACAAGGCACCCTTCATTTTTTCTACTTTATCTCATCCCAATTGACAATTATATTCATCTTGTTGTTGGGGTTGTACAAGCTAGTAGATTTCTCTTACCTACAATTGTGAGTTTTTTTTAGAATTTGAGCATTTCATTTCATTTTGTAAATAGACCATAAGATATTTCTTGCACTATCATTTATTCTTCTTTTTCAAATAACCTGACACCATATAATTGTAATACTTTGTATGATCCTACCAAAAGTTGCCTACTTATCCATTTAGACTGACTAATTATAAATGGGTAAGAGACGATGTTATAATTGTTATAAATGCTTTACATAGATTTCAAGGAACTAGGACAAACTCTTCTTGAGCTATAAACAACAAGAAAAATATCACAATACAAAATTAACATTGGTTGAATATCTAGTTATTGCAAATAGATGATCCTCACAAAACACCTATTATTACAAGTTGATGTAGGTTATACAACATGATCAAACCTAGAGAATATATAAAATCATCTTATATACAAATAGATAGTATATCAATATTTTGTTAATGTTTTGAAAAAAAACATGCATCCATAATCTAGAGCTTGTAAATAGCTTTAATGTGACTATTAATTAGTCCTAAGTGAAAATCATATAAATAAGTGACAAATGTGTGTTCAATTTCAAACAAATAATCCCATATAAATATAGTAGCAATCACTAAGAGATTGGGAATTAGTTGTGATAAAAATGAATTGATTGCAAAATGTAAACATCATGAAAGGGAATTCAAACAAGGATCTCTCTCTCTCCCCTCCCACTCTCTCTCTCTATATATATTGTAGCCATCACCTAGAAGTTGAGAATCATTAAGTGAATTGACTGCAAAAGGGACACATTATGAAAGGAAATTTAAAAAAGGTCAATTCTAAATAAAATTCCGAGCCTTAGTAGGATCATTATATTCTTTTGGATAATGACTAAGAAGAAAATAAGTCTTTTAGGAGTAGATAAAATTAGACAAGTTTCACTCCTTTGTATGATTTAGATTGTGTTCATTGTCCTCAAATGCAAAGGAGGAGGAGGCATGACAAAAACTAAACAATCATTTCTAGTTCATGTTCAAAATGGTTAGAAATAGATTCAAGATAACATAATTGAATCAATTTCTATTTAAGACTAGTAAGGATGATATGGAGGGGTGAACCCACATATTGTATTCAATTTTGATACTATTAAAACCATGTAAAATCATGGTTGTGATCAGGGAAATTTATATACCTTTATAAAATAATATTGAGCTAATGATTAGAGCTCACACCTACAAATGAGTATTGAGTTAAGCAATTGTGTTCAATCCATATATCATTTATTGAATATAAGAAACATAGATGTTCCACTGCATAGATTTGACCAAACTCCCTTGCTATTGAAGTGGCCAAATATTTTAATGGGATAAAATTTTACATTTGTTTCTTTAAATTTTTTATTTCAACTTGTTGCATCAAGACAATAAATATCATCCTTATTTTCTTGAATAGAAATAACTATGTATCAAGATCTCATATCAAGAGTTTAAGATTAGTGCTTTGAGCTATGATAATAAACTAGTGTCATTCATAGATGAATATGTTATGGTTAATACAAAGTATATTTTCAAGTGATCATTAATGGTTAATCATGACTTGTTTGCATCTTTCTTTCTTAGACTATCAAGCTACACCTTTATTGAGAATATATTTACCTAGTTAATGAATTTTACTATAATTGTTTCATAATTTTATAGTGAATATGTTAGAGTGGAATCCTTTCAATTTTATAAGAATTCCAACAAGATACAACATGGGGCTCTCTTTATTGATGTTTCTTCTCAACATAGAATGCCTTTATTAAATTTATTGTATGCAAGTTTGTATAGTTTATAGTTTCATGGTGATAAAAGACATATAATTTGGATCAATTTTGGTGTTACTTTGCTTGGAGATATATGCTCATTTAATTTAGATCTAATTGTGTATGAATTTATTGATTAAAAAATCTATATTATTGTGGGAACCAAAGTAAACCCTAGTAGTTCCTTAAGGTCCTTACAAGCATAAGTCTAGGTCTAAAAAATGATATCTAAATTATTATAAATTTGACCTAAAAAATAGATACTTGAGTATGGTAGTATGTAACAATAGAAAACATGAGTGGAAGCGATAAGGGGCTGGCTATTTATTTCATAGATGCCATGCTTAATTGTTGTGTTATGACTAGTGTAGATTGATGATCAAATATGAGATTGTGAAGATGTATAGATTATTGTGACAAACAAATCTTTCCCATTTTGTGATTGTAAAAAGAATCATGTTTCATTATTTTGACCTCCTATTATGATCATATCATCTACACCCATAAATATAAGAAAATTATTTTTATTTACTTAATATTTGAACACACACAAGTGGTGTTAAGGGACAACATTAGGAGTATCCTTACATAGCATCATCGACAATTTATTTAGTGGCCTCTACTACACTATCAAAAATAAAAATGATAGAACACAACTTATGGTTTATTAAAGAGTGCAACCAATGATATATCATGGATCTTAATCCTCACTTTGGATCATATCATCACCCTTGTTACCAAACTAATCCTAATCATCTCACATTCACCTTATTGTGAACCTTTGACATTTCTTTATCATAATTTTCTCCTCATCACAACTAAACCTTTTTTCCATCATTTAATCATCCCTTAATCAAAATCCCACCCAATACAATTTTTTTTTTTTTTATTATTAAAAAAATAGAATCTTGATCCTTATACATTTTCTCTAACTTGTGTGTTGCTTAGGAACTTTCCTATCCTAAGTAGCATTTTATGTTAGCCCTTCATTTTGGATTATTTAGCTTGATAATTTGGCTCCCTCAAGTTAGGTTTTCTAAACAATCCCTTATCCAATCTTGTTTAGGAATTTTCCTAAGTAAGCAAGGATACATTGAATTCTACTTTTATCCTAAGGATCTAGATTTTTATTTTGATGCAAGTTTGAACTCATATCTCTTATCCATAATCATCAACTCTATCCATAAAAAATCATCCCCATCCTAATTCCTCATTAATCTAAGGTTCCAAAACTCTCCAATTAATCAAGCATCTATAACATCCACAAAATTATCCCCATAAAAGTCTTAGGTCCAAATAAAACCACATCCCCACTTCTCAAAATCACCAAATCCCCCCATCAAGCATCCATATCCAAAGCCCTTCTCTAAAATTCCACCTCTTGTATGCAAATCACTAGAGCTCAAGATAAAAGGATATGGACTCTCAAGAGAATGTCACAAATCAATCACCATACCCCCATGATGAAGTTTGTGTGGACAAACCCAAACACTCTCCTAGGTTGCAAGAACTTGATCAAGACCCCCAAAACCAAGAGATGATGAAGAAAATATTTGAACTTGATAAGGAAACCATTGTGTTAGATCTCTTGACAAAGGGGATAAAACCCCCACTAACCTTTGACATCTCACAAATTAGGAGGCAATTATATTCTATTATTCCTTCATCCTCGATCCATCCCTTGGATAGAATTTGGGTATCCCAAACCCCCACCATCACCTCTCCCACATATCCAATCTTTCATACACATCCCAACTAGTCCTAGAGAAAATAATCCCATACTAAAACATCTCTTCCCAAATAGGACTCAACATTCCATACAACATCACATATCAGCATACTCAATCCACTATACCTATTCAAACATCAATCCAACCAACCATAACATCCACCAATGCAAACTTCATCCAACCCCATTTATCTCATACATCCACATATCAACAAATTAATCCTTTATACCAACACATCCCTAACACTGATAACATTCCCACCCCTACATACCAACTCCTAAATAATTCTAATTTGAATCACATCCCATCATAGAAACCTCAAAACCACCATCATCACATAAATAATCCTCCTTCTAATAACATTGACCTTGTCCAATAATTACAAAAGTATGAAGAGTATGATCCAACGGCTGCAAGTAGGTCACTCTGAGAAGACTAATAGGTTTTAGGATATATGTTCTTATCTCTTTGATAAGTCCATATTAGCCATACCCTTCCCTAATAACTATTAAGTACGTATATTTGAAAAATATAAGGGTAGGAGTGACCAAAGAGAACACATCAAAGAATTCTTCATAGCATGTCAAGAAGTGTCCTAGAGTGCTATGTACCTTATGAGACCTTTTCCTTGGAGCCATTGCGGACAAGCCTTAGAGTGGTTCACACATCTCCCCATGGCTCAATTGATACCTTCACATGTTTAGTTCAAAGGTTTGTGGCTCATTTTTCATACAAAATTGAACATGATGTCACAATTCTAGATTTGTGCTATGCTAAACAAAAACTTGGGGAATTTTTTACCACATTCCTTCAATGTTGGAGACATCTAGCTAGTCGATTTCCTTTGCACATTCCTAAAAAACAATTGGTGAACAATTTTATCAAAAATACAAATACAAAAATAGGATTTCACCTACAATTACAATGTGCCAACTCTTTTGATGAGATTATTGATAAAGGATTAACAATTGAAAAAGATTTCCTAATCAAAATTATGAAGACTATAAGGATAATGATAAAAATTCTAATGACTAATCTATATTTTGGTCTAAAAACAAAAATGTTGTGAATGATGGTGTGATTGATAGAAAGCATATACTAGAATCTAGAGTAGTGATATTTTATGTAATGATTAAAAAAAACATCAAAACATCTCTAACAATATCATTATACCCCAAGGTAAAGCTAAGAAAAATAGTCAGCCAAAACACAAGTACACCCCTTTGGGAGAACCAATCAAAGTTCTATTTCATAAACTTGCTTAGGTTAACCTCATAAATTTTCAAACGACTAAAACTTTTGATGAAATTCAACCCAACCCACATGGCATAAGGATAATGAATATTATGAATACCATACAATCGAAGGTCACCTCACAACCAAATGAATGAATTTGAAAAATCACATACAAGACCTTATTGATAGGGGATAAATAAACATTAAAGGTTAATCGCATAACTCTCCTAATGAACAACTGGGAATGTACACACAACCCTTTCCATCACATAACGAAGGTAAAAATTATGAGTCCCATAAAGTAATACCTTACACAAGTACACAAACACCATCCAAACCCCACCTTATGACTCAATCATTTTCTACTTTGAGGAAATTCATGATCACATCACCACTATCATCATCAAAGCTACCAATTGTGCTATCTCCACATGAAGAGGCTAGGTAACAATTCAAGGAGCTTCATCCTCCTTACTATTGGGTAAATGTGTCTCAAACTTGCAATTACATAAGGTACTTTTGATACATAAGGTACTATTGATATGTCAATGACGAGGGAGCATGGGGGGGTTTTGGAGTGTGGGGTTTTTCTCCCGAAAGGGTTCTCCCCACGTACATCACTGTGTTGTGGTATACATGATATTTATGTTTATTTCTATTTAAGTTTCTATAACTGTTAAATATTTGTAAAGTTTTTCCTTATCCTCCTCTCAAGATTAGTTTAGGAAGTTGTTTCGCTACCTTAGCTTCTTTACACTCACCCCCTTCCACGTCTGCTAAACACAATATCCTTGACCATCTTGGTAAGACTCCAACTCAAATTTCTATCTGGGAGATACTTTGCACCTCATCTATTCATAAAGATGTCTTTTACAAAGCACTACAAGAATCACATTTACCTAGTGACATTATCATTAATCAATTCCAAGCCATAGTTGGGCATCTCTCTTCCATGCATCACCTATCCTTCAAAAATAAAGACTTACACATTGATATCCCTCGTAATAAAGTACTCCACATTGAAGAATTCATCTACAAGCATACTCTTAAATGAGTCCTAATGGATGGTGGATCTAGTCTCACTTTGTGTAATTTAAAGTAAATAAAAAAAGGGGCTATTTTGAAGATATCATTGACTCCCAAAAGAAAATACATATCAAATCTTATGATGATGCTAAATGAGAATCCAAGTGTACCATAAAATTGCCTATATAAGTTGGACCAACTATCATGGAGACCACATTACAAATCTTGGATATTGATCTTTGTACACTATTATTTAGGGTTGACCATGAATTCATGTCATGCTGCAAGCTGTCCCGTCCACTTACAATTAATGCATCAATTTTTTATACAATGGTAATAAGGTCCATTTTGATAGACCCTCAACCTTTTTAATAGTGAAAAATCTTAGAAGATAGTTATAACCATTCATATTATTGTCCAATTAATGATGCCACATACACTTTTTCATTCTACATATACCCCTCTACATTAAAAGTTGCATCCACCTCACAAACCATTACCAAAATCAAGACCAAGATTAATAACAAGGAGCACGGAGAGTATGGACTAAACAATTATTTTTATGTAAGACAAATCCTACTCTCACCTCGGTCCCATGGTTAGCCTAAGGCATTAAAGGTAGAGCCTGAGGTGACTTTTAAAAGTTTTAAAAAATGGTGGCTCCTAGACAAATAAGATCCCAGTGATGACATCTCTTCATGACTATACAAAGATGAAACTGAATATTTAACTCCTTTACAAATAGAAATATATTCTAAAGGCCATGACTTGCATATAAAAATATGGGATATAAAGGTAAAGGAATAGGGACTCATGAGAAAGGAATAATGTAGCCTATTCAATTTAAGAACAATATGAGCCATAATGGACTAGGGTATGTATCAATTGAGATGGTACCCAGTGTGCCTAAGTGTACCCATAATAAAGAAGGAAATACCTCTAATATCATTAACAACCCTCAAGAGGACCCAATGAAGAACCTTTTGAGCATATCCCAACTCTAGCGCTCGCTCTTTTTGTTGCCTCTATCTCTACCTTCCACCATCGAGTTCCCATTGGTAAATGTTTGCAATCTTATTAAACTGTACCCCATATGTGTGTTTCCATATATCCTTCAATCTACTCTGACTTAAAATATCTTTGGCTTACATGCCTTTCTTCGCTTTCATCTATCAATAGCCTTGAACGATTCCTTGTTGCACATTAATTTTCTCTTTTCCTTTAGGATTCGTGGCCTGTTCACTCTCCTTCCCCATGCCTATCATTTCATCACTGCACAAGCGCCCTCCCTCCTTTCTTGTTCTAACATATGCATTTTTGTTTGGCGCAATCTCCTTTACCCATACGGTCTGCACTCTCACTTGCACTTTGTCAATTAGCATATTCTATTTTTAGTGCTTGGACTCCATCTTTTAGTGCCTACATGCAGTTTAGTGCTTACACTCTATATCTTAGTACTTTCATAATTTCCCAACTTGCTAGTATCTATTGGTGTGATGAACCAACTATCCATTCTCTAAAATATGTTAAATTTCTCTAATAGTTTAATTTTTTAAAGTTTAAATTTTAAAATATAGAATTATCTTATTATACAAATAATTTACTATAATAAGATATTATATATACATTCAATGAATATTTTAGCTAATTCAAATATGAGAGTCATGAGAATAATTTCTTTAATCATTTTAGAGATGAACATTACATTATACAAAGTACATAATACAATGCATCATCCACATCTTAATGATAATTTTTAATTTTTAATTTATCAATAATATAGTTGTATGTGAAATACAAATAATATATTTCTATAACCGATTTTTTGACATTTCTCAATTATAAGAGGGAAAGCATCACCCAAGAACGTTTCCTCCAACTATAGACCAGTGATCTCCCATACACCTTCCATCAGGAAGTGGCCCTACCCTTCATGAGGGTAGTAGATTAATGAAATTATCAAGCTCATCATGCCATCCAAGAATTAGTGTTGTGTCTAAATATAAATAATCTATCATGTATTACTCTAGATTCCCTCTAGCTAGGTATGAAACATCTAACTAAATTGTAAACAAATTGACACTATGAATAAAAAATGTAAGTAGTAATTTTGCATTACTTTGTCCAAAGATTTTAATAAACAAGTACACATTTTGTGATGGACATGTATGTCATAAGTTCACATACCTCTATCTCAAACTAGTTATCAAGAATTATAATTTCATATCAAGCTCAAAAATGGTATTAAAAAAAAGTATATGCATATTCTCAATGAAGTTGATCCTCCTATTGTACGCTTTTCGACGTGATTAAATATTGATGTCAACTAAACACACTTAGGAAAATATGTGATAGGGTCCTAATTAATTATTATTGGAACTCCTATGTACTATAATGAATTTCTAGCATACAATCATGATAGTATATTTAATTATAATTTTTGTTTTCTATAATTCCACTAACAAGCATAATTCTACCTTATAAATATAAAACATATCCAATCTAGGCATTAATATTTTCCTTCAACAATAGTCATAATTATCTCTAAATTGTAGATGTAGATAATCTATTATTATCCACATAAATATATATGCATATACATGTATTTGTATTATCATAGTAGCATAATAACATATGTGTGTGTGTGTGTGTAAATATATTATACATATGTACGCATATAAATATACACATCCATTTATAAATTTAGCATTGATAAAAGAGTTATAGAAGAGAAGACATATTACATTCAATCCTTCTTTTTGAAACGAAAAATATAAGTATACAAGTCAGCTGGCTTTTAGTCTGTTATATGATTGATCGATTCTGTAAGAATTAATACAACACACAAACCTACTTATGATCTAAAAGCCAATAATTACCCAATATAACCTTATGCCTTATCAAATATTGACAAATACCATTGTATACATCACAATATTTACATGTTTATCTAAGGTTCAAAACTTTAATGATGTTCACAACGATCACAAGCCTTGTAAGAGTTGAACACATTATCCATATTCATAATAATATTTTCTTTGTTAAGGTTTGAATATAATGATAGTATTTAAAAAAGCTAAAAACATGCCAAGGTCACAAATTTGATAATAATGGTTAGTAATAACATAGACTTAGTTAAGGTCAAGTTCAATGACAATATCAACAATAATCAATGTCCTAATAAGGAACACTTAATTTGACAACATTCATAATAAGTGAGGACTTATGAAGGTCGAGAAGATTTAAAGTTTTTATAAAGAACACAAGCCTTTTTTAGGGTCATTTATAATGAAAGTGTTTGTAGTAATCATTACACAATTAAGGGTTGAATACATCAACAATATTTATAACAAAAAAAAACTATTGAATACCATTAACCTTAACAGTAAATTTACTATAATTCACATTTGTTAATGATTACCCAACTTTAACGTCTTTTAAAATAATCCTAAAACTCTTAAGGTTGAAAATAACATTTATATTGCTCATAAGAAGCACATACCTATAAGGGTCGAAACAACAATAATTAGTTTATACCTTTGAAAAAATTCGCAACACTATATAGGGTGAAACCACAATAGTGGTTTACAATTGAAGTGAGGAAGGAAAACTCACCAAAAATGAATGCATGGCAAAAAACTTGATTTTAGGGGTTTGTACGAATCTATTGGTTCGACTGAACCAATTAGGGGTTCGGTAGAACCTAGGTTCAACCGAACCCTCTTAATAATTTCCCGCCAAAAAAGCCATCAAAACCCCTTATAGAAGGGGGGTTCGAATGAAATCTGGTTTGAACGAACCCCTAGGGGTTCGCTTGAACCCCCTTTATTTCTCATCCCCCCTAAGATAGAAAAAAAACTTGAATTTTGGCACTTCGGAGCTTGGTTTGAGGATGAAAATGGAGGAATATTCACAAACCCAATTGGAATCAAGTAGTCCACAGAACGAGCTATCCAACGAATATAATTTTAATATGTTTTGGTTTTATTATGTATTTGTTTTTTTAGTTTTATGAAACATAGGTTTTTCATCGAAAATGAAGGTCTCTGTTATGCACATGTGGAAAAATAGCAGATTATCAATTTTTTTTTTAAAAATATGAGTGTACCAGATATTGAAGTCCTTGATCCAATAGAAAAAAAAAATTCAATTTCAATTTATACAAAAAAAGTTATGTGTTATACGGTTGTGCTATGTCTAATTATAATTGGTTTGACTTTGAAACTTGATTAAAGAAAAATATTCAATAAAAATATCTAACCAAGTGGAAGCACTAGATATCGGAGTTAAAAATCTAAATTCGAAAGAATTAGAATTTTATCCTTCATGGAAAAAAAAGTTATGTGTTATATGGTGCCACTTTTAAAAATGTTGTTTGAAAAAAACCAGTTTAGTAGGAGATGGAAAAGAAGTGAAATCTGATTCAAAAAAATTGAAAAAATATTTTTAGAATCTACAAAAAATGACGAGACTCTAGTTTGCATCATCTTCAAATTCTTCACGGTTTAGCTGCTATAGGTGCCTGAATGTGAAGATTTAGTTTAAAAAAATAATTTCAGTGTCCAGTTTGGCCAAAAATTGTAAACCACTATTGTGGGATCACCCATATCATATAAACATGTGTTTACTAATTAATCTAAGTTGAGGGTTTTGAGTCCTTTTTAAATGGAAGAACAACTTCTCTCTATTTTAGAAAAATATAAATATGTGGATGATAATAGGCCTATAATGAACGATAAAATAAAACCTAGATTCACAAAATCGTGCTACAAATAAAAACCTAATTTTTTTTTGTAAGCCTAAACATAAAATGATTTAAACAATTCTACATTCCCAAACAAGATTATAGAGGAATTTTAGTTTATTATTTTTTGAAAACTATAATATAAACATTGTATTTTTTCAACACAAAACTCCTTTCATGCCAAATGTTATTATGAAGTGATAATAGTTAAGAATCCTAGTATACAAATCTCTCTAAAAAATTACTCTATCCAAATTTAGATTTCTTTCTCCCTTTGCTACTGCCACAACACCATGTAATCCATTATTTCGTCCTCCTTTTTTTATATTCTATAAATCATTGAAACTCTTCCTTTCTCCTCTCCACAAAGTCAACAATTACTCCCCAGTTTATCTCAATTAATGCAAGTGAAGTGAGTATTAACAATTGTTCAATGAAGTATATCTCCATGCCATTGCCATTTGCAATACTCCCTCTTTAATGCATTTTAATGTATTTATTTTTCCACTTCAGGAAGTTCAACTACCCAGTGAGCTCTTAATTCAAAAATAAGATAATAACTATATATATATATAATAAAAATATAATTATATATATATATTATATATATAAATACATATCTATATAGATGCACATAATTGCATACATATATATTCTTTTGCGAATACTCACAACTTGAGATACACACACACATTTGTTAGGAAATAAAACATAATATCTAAAATGTTTTAGTTTATTTTCTACATAATCTCATGAGAGAAAACATGCAAACAAGCTTATAGAATAACCATAAAGATCAAATAAAAAAACCACAATATAACACAATATATACTCTGAGAAACCCTCAAGAGAGCAAAATCCAACCTCCAATTTAAGCATCCACACTCTATGTATTATTCATCAATAAAAAATCACATGTCCTTATAAAGTTTTCATGAATACTTTAAAACATCAAAGACTCTCCAATGCATCCTCCATGTATCCAAGTATGAATCCACACATCCCATGTCATGTTTTATATATGCGCTCCTGAGAAGTGGACTCACTACAATGACAATCCACTCACACAACCAACCTTAACCACTAACATGTGCTTGCTTATATAAACTCAATCTCACACAAATATAACCAAGTGCTAAGATAAAACAATGTGCCTCAAAACCATAAGTACGCAAAAACATTGATCTCACATTTACTTCTTGATACAAATTATAAACATTGAAAATTTTACTCTTTTTCATTAACCATTAAGTCCATATCATCCATTAATTAAATCCACAATTTATCACCCATCATTAATTAATTAATTAAATGCATTTATTTATAATTATCATTAATTCATTTATCCATTTCTATTTATTAATTTCTAAATTTCACTATCCATTTTTAATTTATATGCTCACTCATCACTTAACTTCACTTTCTTCTTTAGTTAACTCGTTCTCTCTCATCACTTAACCATTTTCTTTATTTTGTAGATGTTTCATTCCAATTTACTTTATTCACACTCCACAAAAGATGATTCTATCCAACATTTTCTACTTGAAAATATCATCATTCTTCTCAAGTAAGAACGTGTTGTGTACATGCCGATATTGACATGGTGTGATGGTTTAAGGGTGGCATTGTTGTTCTTACCACCAAGGTTCAAATCTTGTTGGGATGGTATTTTTGAGTGGTTATATTGGGGATGAGGTCCCCTATTTATGACCACCTCACGAGTTCATAGCTTTGGATCAAAAGCATTTACCCCTTAAATAAATAAAAGAACGTGTTGTCTACATATCCAATGAGACATTCAATTAAAAAAAAAACCATTCAGTAAAAGAGTTCAAATCCAGAGAACATTTACTAAAATGCTCCATAGAATCATCTCTTCTAGAATGTGAATAAAATAGATTAAAATGAGACATCCATAGAATAAAGAAAACACCGTATTCTTACTTGAACACCAAGCCGTCTTTAAAAAAAGTAACTGCTGGCAGAGAATTATCTTTTGTATACCATGAATAAAGAGAATGGCAGAGAATTATCTTTTGTATACCATGAATAAAGAGAATTTTATATCATGTAAGTTCATTATGCTCGATTTTCCTGCGACTATCTTTATAACAGTTGCATTGGGATATCTCGAGCAAAGGACGAGCAAATACAGTTGAATAAAATAGCTGTGCCGCACAAAGTGATTGATGCTGCATAAAGAAAGTTGGTATGTCCATCTTCTCATTAGGAGAGGGGACCTCCGTGTTGGTCGGAGTTCAATTATTGCCACGGCATATCTGGACACAGTTGTAAGGGCTGGACAGTAACAAGATGCCTTTTGCAAACGAGGAATTAAAAAAAAAGAGCTATTGGCGGGTTCCATGCTTTGATTAACCTTCTAAATCGTTATGTTCTTACCTTTCCGTATTGGGCTTCCTAATTTCAAATGGTAGACCCTATAAGCTTCCGCGTACATTGCAAAGTGTTGGAATTAGGATAGATGTTTCATTCTTATTGGTTGTGGCCAAAGTTAGGCTATAATGAATCAAGATGTTTGACACCTTTAAGAAATATCAATTGTTGATCATGAAAGATTTGCGTACATGATAATAGGGGAGAGGGGTCCATAATGGAGCAGGGTCTAATAGTGGAGATAGAAGTAGTCCTCAATGGTCCCTATAGTGGAGCACTTTAATATCCAATTGCAAAACACCTTTTATCCATAAAGTACACAAAGTGACAAATCATGTGATGCCACATTAGCGTACCAATAAAACATGACTTAGTGCACCACTATCTATCTCACTTTTTTTGGGGGCATTTTTGGATACCTCAACAAAAAGTATGATGATGTGGCCCTAAAACGAAATATAGAAGAACATGAGTTGCCAAATAAACTGTTGTACAGAATTGGGAGTGATTTGAAATTTCCACGTAGGATTTTGAGAAACACGAAGTTAGGGTGCTCCACTATGGGCCCCTCTCCCCTATATGCCCATTATTGTAGGCATATAGAAAATGGGAAAGTCGTAGTCTTTTGCTTGGTTCTATTTATGTGGCCTTCATAACACGCCTTTATTTTTAAAGTTTGGGACCTCTTTGTTTAATTTTTTGGTTTAAACCTTATTCTAACTTCTATCATTTTGGTGTAAGTTATTAGTCATTTTCATCATATTCATTGTGTTCAAGTTATTGTTAATCTTGTTTGTTTAAGATTTAGATGTTTTCAAATGGGAATAATGAGAAATGAATTAAGAGATAGATTAAGCAATTAGGATTAGAAAATATTAAAAGCTCACAAATAAAAGATCAAATAAATCTATTAATCAATGAAGGTGAATGTAATGCTTGAATGAATAAAACATAAATCAAGAATTATAACTTAAATTAAAATCAAATTACTCAAATAAAGCATGCAAATCTAATGCTCCATTGTTGAATTATTCCAATTTGATATGTGGATTGTTAAATTATGCATAACCCATGCTGCAAAAGCTTGATGATGAAGATTTTAACTCACAATGATAGCTCAAATACTCAATTGAATACTCAATTATGATGATAAATGCTCTTAAAAGATTGTGAATGAATTTAAATGAAGGATAAAGTTTATTTTATAGAATTCTTGAAGGTTTGAATAATGGTGGAGATCAAATGATGAAGATCGATGATGAATATTAAATCAAGAGATCAATAGTGGATATTGAATGAGAGATTCAGTTAATTGAACTCCATCCCTTGATTTAAGGAAGATATTTTAGGATATTTTATGGAGGGAAGATATTTTGAAAAGATGATATTTCATTTTTGAAAATAGAATATGTCATGTGCAAGTTGGAAGAAAACTAGTTAATTAAATAATTAAGAGATTATTTAATTGTGAGATGAGAGAAAATTAATTAGATGGATTTGAAGAAAATTAGTTTTATTAAATTATTGAATTTGTTTAATTGAAACATTGAAAAATAGGTTCTTATCAAAATGAGGGTTCACCAATAATTTACTAAAAATAGAATGGGCAAAAATGGAGTGTCATGAACCTATCTTTCTTCTATTTCATTAGGAAATGAGATCCCCTAATGGTAGAATTGACTTTCAACCCTAGGTGAGTCAACCCTATTAGAGATCTTGCAAATTTTCTTATGATTGAGGATGGGGTAAAATCTGCTTGAACAACACTTTGGGGAGAAAAACTAAAAATAGTAAATGAACTCAATTATATGCAATGTGAAACTTGAATCATCAAGTTAAATCATAAAACAATTAGAAACAACATCTACTTCTGGTAGATCTGAGTAGGGTAAGATAATGTGTACCGGTCATCAAAAGTTGTTGTTGAGTGTCCTCCTCGGATACATTTGTCCTAGGGAAAACAGGTCTTGCTATAGGGATCCAAAATTTGATTTCACAGTCTTCTACTCTTTGATCCACACTCTTGATTCCTTTGGATCTCACTATCGGAAAGTCAGAACTAAATACTACAAATAAGATTTTGTGTTTTGACAACTTTGATGATAACTTTGACAATTTTGCAAAATTGCACTTGATCAATCTTCAATCCTTCTTCACCTACAAATTTGCACATACAAAGAGAGAAAATTGTTTGTTTTAAATGGTGAATAAGGGTTTTCCTTGGTCAAACCTCATTTTGATAATTAAACCTTGAAATGAAATTGAACATGAATGGAAGGAATGATGAATGAACACTAGCTTGTTGCAACTCACCAAACCCTTAAATGGAGATCCTTCTAGAGGACTGAAGTCTAATACATATTTCCAAGGTCTTAATCTTGTATGAAATGGCTTGATTAGATGTTGATCTTGATGCTTGAATTTTGACTTGAATGTTTGAAACCTACATCACAATGTTAGCTCCAAAAACATGCATATATGCAAATAACTTTGGTGTGATACTTGAGATCTTGAATGTTAATGTAGAAGACTGAAATTTTTTCTCTTGAATGCTCTTGACAATAATATTTGCTTTATAAATGCTTGTATAAAATTCTAGATATTAAAAAGACCTTGTATTTATAGGTAATTTTCTAATTTTATGACAATTAAACATTAAAGGTTGACAATTGTAATTTGAATTTGAATCACAAAAATTTCACCAAAAACATATTAAAAATTGGGGTCCTAAACTTAAGAATGGGGCCTAAGCCCTAAACCTAGGACATACAATTTTCAAGATTTGAAAATCAATGTTTGCAATTGTTTAATACAAGTTCCCCTTTCAGAAAATATGATTAATTAGGATTTTAAATATATAATTGGGTCAATTAGAGGCGTAATTAAGTCCAATTTAATTAAAGGACTCAAACATAGTGTGAAAATGTAAAGGTGTACATTTTTATAGACTACATTTAGCCCCCACTTTAGAGAGAGGATGAACCCTACGCTCAAACTCACACTAAAGTGGAAAAAAAAGCGTCAAGAGGGGTCTAAGTAAACAAATGTTAGTGAGATAGGATGACAAAGATCAAGGAGGTGGCCAAGCCCCCAAGATCAAGATCCCATGGAAAGTCAACATAAGTACAAAGGAACACACATATATGTATGATATACATTAGCAAGACAAGATACACAAGCATACACCACCAAAATTGATGCAAAAAGAAATGGGTGGATCAAGCCTTGACTATTTTTCCAATAGGTATGAATCAAGCCTTAGTTGTTTATCAAAAAACATTCACGAGTGGAAACCTATTGTCCACTATACAAACAAAATATACTCACATAGGCTAATGAAATTTGTTGTCCACTAGGTGAGCCCTAGAAGGGCGACTAATGGGAAAGTCATGCTAGGTCTATAAGATCCCATATGTCAAACATACCAAAAGTTATACCTTCTGATAAATTTGATAAGGTGCCACACAAAATGGTCACAAGTCTAGCAAGCTGTATTATGCTAGGAACTCATGAAAAACATAAAGGCTTCACTAGAAAGAAAGTTGTGTTATGCTTGATGGTCATGAAAAAGGTTGTAAATACAATAGGATAGGATAGTCAAAGGGGTTTTTCTTAGTTCATGAAAGGTCTCACCTTAGGGAACATCATGCCTGATGTCACCAAGAGAGGACTAGTCGAGGATAAAAGATTCATAACTTAGGGAATGCAAGCCATAACATTTCCACTAAGAGGAATGTCATATGCCAAGAAAGGTCTCACTCTTGAAGGACATCAAACCCAATGTCACCACCAAGAAGACACATCACGTGAAGTGAGAAGACCAAACTTTGATTTATAGTGAGCGGATACGCGCATGCCCCCACTTTAAAGAAATTTCTAAACACCATGTTGTGAGAAATTACTTTATAGTAGAACACAATAAATGCCAACACATGAGAGCTTTATTCAGAAAGCCATATGCAAAACATATGTTTCCAAGTAGATTTACATCATGAAAGGAGGGTTTCCCCCCATATACAATCCTAAGATAACATATAAGGGATCCACATATATGGGGTCAACATTATGTCTTTACAACAGTAATATAATTGAGATTGGAATCATCATCATTCCCCAAATGAATCATGGAACAATGAGCACAAAGGAAGAATGACACATAGAGAGAGAAAGCAAAGAATTTTTTTTGGGTCAACATGGAAGAGACCTAAATGTCTCGACGCCTTGTGTCAACCTCAAAATAAAAGCTTTTGCATATTTATATCTATTTGGCTCTCTATCTCTCCATATTTCTTCTTCCATTTCTCCCTCTATCTCTATCTTGGTATCCCTCCATCTCTCTCTACCTCTATATATCACTTCTTATGTCTATCTTTATCTTTCTATCTCTCCCTTATAATATTATCTCTTCCATCTCTATCTATCCCTCTCTGGACTCTCTTTTATCTCTCACTCTCTTTCTATATCTCTCTCCTCCATCTTCATCTCCATCTCTATTTTCCTCTCTATCTCTATCTCCTTACCCCCCTCTCTCTCTCTCACTCTTTCCCCCTCTATCTCTCTCTTTCTATCCCTATCTCCCCTTCTCTCCCTATTGCAAAATTAACATGATCCTATTGGTAATGGAGTCTGATTATCTTCCTACTTCAAAGGTTTTGTTTTAGTCGTGTTTGGGTCCCTGCACATTGATACATAGTTGATTTGAAACTATCACTTCTCCATTGAAACCTTTGTTGCACAAACATCTGTTACTAAATGGCCTACCAATTTTGACCTCATGAACTACACAAATATATGCAAAAAATAGACCAAATTTTCCCTAATTGACCTTCCACATCTCTTCGACATACCTATTGCACACCAAGGTGTGATTGCTAGTTATTTAACATATGGCTCTCTCTATATTTTTATTCTATGTTAAAAAGGACAAATAAGATTTTTAAGTTACATTATACCAAGATCTCCTTCGAGCTATATTCAAATAAATATTGAAATACGATGACAATATATTAAGATTTTTGTGAATCAAATTAACTTAACTTTTATGTAAATAGGATAGTGGTAAGAAATAACTTCGAAGAGTTGAAATTCTCTTTATAGTTCGAGAGGCGTATTATTATTATTAAACTTGTTTAAATTTGTTAACACGTAATGGAATTTAGGTTTAAATTTTCTATTGATATGACAAATGTAATTTCTTAACTGACAAAGATAAAGGTTGCAGATGCCGAGAGTCGAATTCCCCTCATTTAATGTGGAAGCAAATTTTCCGGACGAATCGGGTGCGTGGATTCTTTTAAACTTTATCGAAACAGTATCTCAGCTTAATGGCTAAGCAAAGGATTTTCTTTTTCATTATAAAATCCTCTCATCTTACACTGCAAAGCGGCGTCCTTAACACTTGAAATGGGCAAGCTGAGCAGAAGTGAAATCGTACCTGGAGATCATATTTACACTCTTCCAAAGCTTGAAAAGGGCAAGCTTTCTGAAATCCTCCCTGGAGACACTAAGGGGAGCTGCCATGACCACATCCACCACGGTACTGTACACTCGTTTTGAATTTTGAATTTGTTTTTTTGGGGTTACATTGGGTAATTTTGATTGATTTTTATGATAGAGTTTAATTAACATATTTTAAGTTTTAACTTGTTTAACTGAATTATCTAAAATCATACTTGTTAAACAACATATTTTAAGCTTTGACTTATTTAAATGGATCATATGATATACAGGTATTTATGTTGCGAAGAACCGAGTGGTACATTTTTCCTTGCAAGACACAACTTCTGCAAGTTTCAAAATTCTTAATGGCCAATTTCGTCCGTGCGATGAATGCAAGTTCTCCCCTACGGCCAGAGGCAGAGTAGTTCTGTCATGCTTAGATTGCTTTCTGCTGCAAGGAGAAATCTATCGATATGAATACGAAGTCTCTGGAAAGAGACGAATCAGCACGACTGCGAGGTCCCATTCCCCAGAAGTCGTAATTCGTCGGGCAATACAGCTGCATCAGACTGGAGGTTACAGTCAACCGGCTAACTGTGAGAACTTCGCTCTCTACTGCAAGACCGGGAAGCATTTAGCAACTGGGCAGGTAAAAAATGTTGCACCTGCTGTTGTTGGAATATCTTTTCTTTTTGACAAATGGGAGATATTTTTGGCCCTCTGGTGAAATTATGGTATTTTATTGGAATTCAAATGAGTATTTTTTAGTCAAATTATTGATTCATATTTCATGAAAAGTGATTAAAATGAATTATTCAGGGAATGAATGGTCAATTTAGCCCTCTTTGTATTTAGGTGATGTTCATAGGGTGAAGCATCATAACATTTCAGGAGGTCATCCTGCTCAATACTACTTTGACTCAAGTGTGCTTAACCACAAAGTGTTCCCCAAGATCAAGCCCACTTAGCTTGCCAAACTAAGTGGGCTCGATCTTGGGGAAGACTTCATGATTATGTGTACTTGTGTCAAAGTAGTACAAGTTTGGGTGACCTCCTAGGAAGTCATGATACTTAACCAGGGCTATGTGCATCATCTAGTTGCAATGAGTGTTAAGTGGACCATTCATTTTGATGAGTGATGGATTCATGTGAACCCCTACTCATGAAATATAGGTTAATGAATTTGACTTAAAAGTTACGCATTTAAATCTTAATATAAAAACCATAGCTTTTTAGTATTTTCTCTATTGTAGCTTAATTAGTTGTACAATCACTAGTTAACCAACCACCCACATGACAATTGACAACCAACTATGCACCTACAAATAATGAATATAATGTCATATCACCATGCAATAGCTTACATAAATAATTTTTATGGTAATAAATAAATTGTTGCAATCTTTATAACAAAAGCCATACATGTGTGTACTTGTACAAGAAATTAAACTAAAGAATTTTTATATTAATAAATAAATTTGTTGCGATCTTTAATAATACAATACATATGTGTTTGTGTTTGTGTCTTTGTGTGTGTGTGTATGAGAAAATAATATCTCTCTATATATAATTTAAGTTTGAATAGGTAAATTTTGTAATTTGTCATAATTATTTTAGGAAAGTAAATGTTAGAGATATGAGTAATTAGTTCTATGATTGAACAATGCATATTTTTTATGAAGATTTTGGAATATTGTTTGTTTATATCTTAACAATACAATTTTTTGATAGATAAATATCATAGACTTTGCATTGACCTTGTATTCTATATATAGTTGAGTTTGGTGATCCAGGAAAAGTTTGTGATGATGAATTTATTCTCTAGATCAAGACTTTATCCTATGCAATTGTTTTCTTTTCCTTTTAAATGATTTATCTTCATATTATGGTTTTTTATACTAATTTGAGAGATAGTGATATTTAGAAATACCTTGGAAGGGTTACTTTTCTACTCAGAAGACACATTCTCCTAGGTCAACCCAGTGAATGAGTAAAAATATTAAAAAAATCTCAAGTAATACATATATATTCTCCTAGAATGATCATGTAGATATAGATTCTTTTTACTACATCACTTAAAGTGTTTTAATACAAATGATTCCTTGATTCTTTAATGATTAGGATATTTCTAAAGTGAATGGAATTATTTTAAATATGAGATAACAACAAATTATATAAATTTGCATTTACTTGGCCTCATTAAAGAATAGTACAAGAAAGAGTCAACTATGTTTAAATATAAAACTTTTAAATTTAAAGGTTCAATTTCATGATTGTGGGGTCAACAATATGATTATTGAAATGGTCCTAGACATTATAAAAATAAAAAATAAAAAAAAGTTAAATCACCATGGGAGTGAGATATATGGAAGTATGTGCGTGTATGAGTAAAGTAAATTTGTAGAAATATGTTAATACAAAGATAAGATAAGAGATAAGAACATAAGAATGTGCATAATAGATTAGTAAATGACATAAATTAAAAAATCTAACTTTAAGTAGAATTAATTTATATTATATATATATGCCCCTCAAAATAAACTCAAGATTAAATGAAAAATAATATACATATACAAATTTCACCATTACAATTTTTTAATCGTATTCTACCAATTCAATTTTTATTGAATTTGATTTCACATACACTATAATTCATTAAATTAATCTTCAAGAATGCTATTTCTATATTCTTTATTACATCCTATGTATACGTATGAGAAGTTCATTTACTTAAAAAATGAATAATAAGATTAATAATTTATTAAACGTAATTTTTTATTAAAAATAAAAATATTATCTAATTGATATTGTATTGGGAATACCACATTCTTCTCTTGATTTTGTTGACTTTGTTATAAGATAAACGATAAACATTTGAAGGGAGAGGAAAAATTGAAATTTATATTTGTTGCCCCAACTTAAGGGAACAATAGCCCCACAACATTGAAATGAAGCAAATTTAAGATGCTTATATTGAAAATGAAGAAGCTATGATGCTCTCCTCTCATTAAATAATGATTTAATTCCACCTAAATGACATACTCAATCTAAATATGAGTTAGACTATTTTTTAAAACGATCGACCTGCGCTTCGCTACCGCCAACCCCACCGACCTGAGGCGAATAGGTCGGTTGTGAAGCGCCGGGTGGGAGGATATAGATACACCTTAATATTTTTTAAAAAATTATTTTTAAATATTTTTAAATATTTTTAAATATTTTTTAAAAATAATATATATAAAAAAAAAAAAATTGAAATATATTTTTTATAAATATATTTTTTGAAAAATATTTTTTATAATTTTAATATTTGAATTATTTTATCTATTATAACTAAAAAATATAATTTAAATATTTTTATATTGAACAAGAATATTATAATAAGTTAAATTATAATTTTAAAAGTTAAATTAATTGGTGTTGAGTATTTTTTTTATTTGATAAAGATGGTTTAAAGAATTCATATTCGTATATTCATATATTAGAACATTCAAACATTACATAATTAAGACAACACCATTAACGAAGGGTCATTTACAAAATCAAGAGGAGATAACAAAAACCACCTTGGAATTATATTGTGGTAAAATTATAGACATAATACTAACAACTATAACATTAGCAAACTTCCAATTATATCTATAACCTTTGGCCAAGATCATCTTCATTGTCAAAGGAAGCATCATTAACTGCAGATGCCTAGTTGATCCTCGTAGATAACACCACTCATAGAAAATTTCATAAAGGCTAAGCCCCACTTCACCTTGTGTTTGTGAAGGATAACATTGTGACCCACCACAAAGAAAATAAAAGTAATCCACTAACCATAGGTATCAATGATGAGGGTTGGCCAATAACAACTCCAAGAGGAAACCCAAACTAGATAACACACCACCTAGCACTCTTTCAAAACCCAATCTCCAACATAGTTTGATTAGAGCCGCTGCAACCACCCTAACCGCCTCCTTTGGCTCTCTAACCTCCAACAAAATGGCAACAAACATGTGTGTAACATTATTATTTACATGATATCTATGCACCATGGTGAGAAACAAATCAGCCAACACCATCTTGACAACATACATCAAGATTGCCTTATTAACTTTAAAAAAAATTATTCAACCATAAATCCAAAAAAAATCCAAAAAAATAAAACTTTCTTTTCTTGACCAACAACCTTATAAGACTACATTAACAACTATCAAGATCGCTATAAAAAAAAGGGAATATGTCTAACATTAAAATAGATAAACACCATGCCTTCTTGTGATTTTGACCTTATTAGTACCATCTTCTTGAAATGATTATTTTCTTCATGATAAACCATCTTTCCAACTATTATCATTGTCATTGCATGCGAGTTAAGGCCAAGAAACAATAGGGTCATTATGGAAAAAAATGAGCATTCAACTTAACCATAAATTAACATCCCTACCACATATCATACTCATGTCTATATCTAATGCGAAATTGGCAAGGGAGTTCGCATGAACGTTAGCCTCCTTATATACATGGTAAATACAATAGTCTTCCAAATTATTTGACAAGGATCAAACTTGATTTAAAATACTATTAATTTCTAATTTTGAGCCCCTTTTTCCTTTAATACATTAACTATAACCATTAAATCACCTTGAATCAACACCTTGTTAATGCCACATCTGATACATGTTTTTAGACCCAATTAAAAAGCCTAAGCTTCTACTTCATTATTTGTTCCATATCCCAAACCCTTACACATAACGTCTTTTTTTTTGTAGACTAGAGAAATCGGTCTGGTGGTGCTAGTGCTGGCATGACACGCCCTATGGTACCATGGGTTTGGGGGGAGACTAGACCTCGTAACCTCTTGCCGACAACATGATGCTTTAGCCAATCGAGCTACGCCCCCCACCCCCATAACGCCAATTAAAAATCTTGCACTATCTTTTATGATACAACCGACACTTGAGATGCTAGGAATAGCTTACATGTTTCATCAAAGTTGAACTTACACCGAGCAACTACACTCTTGTCTCTAAGATTTGACTGATCCCGAAAGAGAAAATTGGTACTCTTTGTTGTAACATATAATTTACCTTGAAATTCGTAAGGACCATGATCATATTGACATAGAAATATAATTGATCTAGTCACTCAATTTCCTTTGAATAATAATAAAATCTGAATCATAGAGATTATGTGAGAGCATATTTTCCGATCGAATTGGATGTGTGAATAGACTAATAGAAAAGTTCTTTTTAATTTTCTAGAAATAGTTTCTCGCCTTAGTGATTAAGCAAAGGGTTTTTTTCATTATAAAACCCTATCATCTGACACAACAGATCAACGCCCCACTACTAGAAGTGGAAAAGCTGAGCAGAAGTGAAATCGTAGCTGGAGATCATATTTTCACTCAGAGGAGTGGGAGCGGCCATGATCACGACCACCACGGTACACGTTCGTTTTAAGTTCTTTATCAAAATTATTAAAGGGTTGGATTTAAACAGCACATTTTAAGTTTTGACTTGTTTAGATAGTTTATCTGAAATCATCCTCTTTTTTTGATGATGAATCATTGAGTATGATTCAAAACGTTGATTGAAAAAAAGAATACACAGTTAAATCCATAAACATTTATATTATTCTTTTAATTTGTTGAAGTAATTCATCTGAAATCGCACTTAGATCTTATTAGAGAAGTTAATCCAATTTCAAATAAATCATCTAAACAAATCAAAACTTAGAATAATTCTTATCAATTTTCGTTTTGATTGTTTTGGGGAGATTGGCATACAGGAATTTATGTTACGGAGAATCAAGTGATACATTTTTCGTTATAACGCAAATCTTCTGCAAGCCCACCACTTGTTCCGTGCGAGGAATGCAGGTTCCAGTTGGGAAACGGAGTAGTGCAATCCTCCTTAGATTGCTTTCGGCTAGGAGGAGATATCTATCGATATGAATATGGAGTTTACGGAGTGAAAGGAGCCAGCACGCCTACGCCTTCAGACTCCCCGGTAGAGGGAATTCGTCGGGCAATACACCTGTGTCAAAACGGGTTTGCAGGTTCCGATGATCTGTGTAACTGTGAGAAGTTCGCTTTCTTCTGCAGGACTGGGCAACTTTCATCACTTGACAACGAAACAAGTGATGGAACGACTTTCCTTAGAGGCCTAATATCTGCTTTTGTTGGCTTTATTATTCGTGCAATGGGATGATTGGTGAAGCAACCATCCCCAACCAGTTATGGTTCTACAAATAACAGATATAATGTCATAATCACCATGTTATAGCTTACATAAGGGCTTTTTATAGTAGTAAATAAAGTTGCTCCATCTTTAATAACACAATACATATATATGTATATACTTGCATATATATATATATGCTTGAAAAGGTATAAAGGCATATAGTAAATTTTATAATTTGTATCTTATTTTAAGAAAGTAAATGGGAAGTATTTAGTTTTATGATTGAACAAGTGTCACGTAGTGGCGAGTACTTGCCTTAGTAGTATTGTAATTAGAGTTTTGTATAGTTGTATTATATTTTTAATTGTGAGAAAGTAAATATAAATATGTAATACTTATCAATAATCCATGAAAATTACTAAATCTATAAAAAAAATTATAGTTAGTGTGTAGGCCATAAAGTCTTGATGGATGTAATACAATTTTTTTTTTTTTAATGATTAATTGAGGTTCTTTTACCTGAATTATAGTCTTTGTTATAATTTGATCCTTTGTGATCCTTTTTTTGTTTATTAATACAATTAATTGATGAAAATTACTAAATCTATATATTTTATTGTGTTAGTGTCTAGGTCGTTAAGTCTAGATAGATGCAAAACAATGTTTATTCTCTTTTTAAATGACTAATTGGGGTTGTATTACCCCAATTATAGTCATAGATATAATTTGATCCTTTGTGATCCTTTGTTTCTTTATTAGTGTAATGCTGAAATTGGATCCGTTGATAAATTTAACATTCGTTCTTAGGAGTTTCCTCAATTTCTTTGAAATATATTTGTCTTGTATTTTTTTTTTAATTCTTTTTCTTACAATAATTTTGGTTGTTTGGTTTGTAAGTACGCAATGTTATTTTGAATTCCATAAACAATGTTTTCCTTTTGTTGTTGTTGAATTTGAATTTGATTTGAATTCAATAAGTATTATGTTGTTCACTTAGTTTATAATTACACATTTGTATTCAATTAATAAGTGATATTGTTTTCTTTTGAACAGTTATGTGGTTATGTAGTTTATTGTTTACTATTTATTGTCTTTATTATAATTTGTTTTTTAATGATTCTTTGTTGTGTCTTCATTATGTTTTAGGGATATTGTGTGGTTGGGCATTTTAGGTGTTTTTCAAATGTGTTTCTCATGTCACCACATTATAGATGAATTGGCATCAATCGCACGGCATAGGTAGTGGAACTTATATTAGTACAAAGTATAGTATTATTCATTTAGGTTATACAGGTCAAACTTAATAAATTATTTAGAAGTTGGTGACAAGAAAATTAATTTGTGAAAATTTAGTGGCATTTGTGTCATACAATGAACACCATTAAAAAGTAAAATTAAACTAATTAGAATACAAAAAACTATTTATAATAGAAACACAAAAGCAAAGTAATAATGGCTCAATCTAGGTGGCTCAATCTGGGTGTCATAGGATAAAGGAAAACTTAAATCTCAAACTTGTAATATCATCGATCCTCCTTACCATGAGTTAAAAGAAATTGTGTAGAACCTATTGAGTCTCCGAATGCCTTTAATTTGTTTCCTTGAAATTGTCTTCAAATGAGCCTTTATGTCAAAGTAAGTAGATACAATGAATGGTGGTCCATTCAAACTGTAGAAAAATAGCATATGAACAAAATATAGTGGCCATAAAATCAAACTCTAATAATAAATGATTATGAAGTTCAACTAAACCAATTAGCTGTTGAGTCCAATTTGTGATTGACAGAGTATATGTGTTTATCTTCTTTGAATTGATTCAATGCAACACTTCAGTATTATATAGAATTTGAAACCTTCAAGCTTAAATTCCACAACAAGAAGTTTTGGCTTATATTTAATGCCTTATGGTTGCCACGACTTGAATTGGAGTGGCACTAAATTGTTATTTCAATGAGCAAAACACCTAATTTCCCTTCAAACAGTTAAATTGAGTATTCTTGCGCAACAAATATACAAAAGGGTGGACTTCAGCCTGGCTCACCCCAATAGATTCACGCCTAAGTACGAAATCGGACGAATTTCCAAAACAGGCCGTCAAGTTTGGGGGCGTCCCTAGATTGAATTCTTGGCAAACCAGATGTTGGTGTAGAATTAATTTACCACTAGCAAAGAGCAAACATTTATTAAAATCAGTCTGGATTAGTCATACAGCTAAATATTTTTGTCACTGCTGTGAGACAATATAGATAAGCACATTTTTTATATTGTTCTTGCTCTCCTTTTGAAGAAAATTGATCTTGTCGTCTAATACAACCTACAAGTAAGCTTAAGTCCAAATCAAACCAATTGGGGGAACATACATTCATCATAATGCTCTTCACAAACACACTCTCACAATGGAGGTATACTATGTTATTTATAGACACTATTACCAGCCGATAAGCTCATACCATTATAAAATTTATTTTGTCTTTCAACATTGTGGAATTGAAATATATTGCAGCAGTTAGCCAACTCTATATGATCACAATAGCAACTGTCCTAATAACTCATTCAAATTGCAGCCCGTTGCAATCTCTTGAAAGTTGGGAGGATGACTTTGTTAGTAGAATTGCTCAGTATTCATCTACAATTCCAATGGGTGCCAATTATTTGGATATTTTGCAAATTAACACAACCCAATCCTTACACCCATTTACAAAATACAAGCTAAACAACAAGCACACATACATTACTCAAGGATTTTCAGGTGACCATGGCTGTAAAATTACTCACAATAACACAGACCAATCTTTACACCCATTTACAAAATACAAGCAAAACAACAAGCGGACATACATTACACAAGGATTTTCAGGTAATGCATACATGGTTATTCTTCAAATTGATGGTCTGAGCAACACCTTTAATGTACTACAAGATGAACAACATACAATGGGTGGGTCTCATTGACCCAATATAGCCTAATAGTAACTTATAATCTTATACTACTTTTATAGCTCGGTGGAGACCCATTGAGAGACCCTCTTATATATAGTAAGCTAGCTAACTATCCTTAAACAGTCCCAGGTCATATCAGGACACAATAGATGGACGAGGAGCTCAGGTTCACATATCTAGGGGTGCTTGTATACTTATCTATGAGGTGCATAATATAAACATCGACGGGTTGAATATTCATCTCTGTAAGTCTAAAGACCCTGGTTGTGTAGTGTGGTCAGACTCAACAATTCAACATCTAGGAAGGACTGAGGGTCACAGGATTTCCATTAGGTCTTCAAGACATATTAATTCATATATATTAAGATAAGCATTATGTCCATAAGCATGCCTGTAAAGGTATGAGATCCCACCACTAGGAAAAAAGGATGTTTCAATTTTTTATAGTTGAAGAATGGTTTCTTCTCGTGTTTAGATAATTTTCCTAATGTATATTTGAAATAATTTTTGAGTTTCTTTTTAAGAGTAAATAGGTTGAAAAGACTACTCATATTCAAACAGAAATGTGTGCATGTATATACTCAGCGATGCAGATTTTTTCAGACTAGAAGTACACAGTACAAGCCTTTTGGGACCTTGATTTTTACTGTTGGTGTAATTAAATGTCTTGTACCTTGTCCTAGGTCATGATTACACCTTAGTTAAGTTTACTTAGGGACCACATAGGAGGTTGTTGGAGATTTTCCACTTTTGGTGGACTTGACATGTTATTACCACATCACTTCCACCTTTTGTGGACACATCATGTGATTATCTCTCCACCTTTTGTGGGTGATCCACCTTTTGTGATGATTATCACATTATCACATTTCCACTTTAGGTGGAGTGATAACTTTTCATATTTATCTCATGTCATAAGATTACGACACTTGTCATAATCTTATGCCCTCCTATGTTCTCACCTTGGCTATATAACCAAGGGGTCTCCTATGTACATTTGGACCATTATCTCATATTATTGACATTGAATACAATTTATTCTTGTCATATTCTTTTCTCTCTCATTTGTGCTTTCTATTAGGCCTCTAGATCTTGGGTGGCTACCTTCATAGCCAATTCTTACATTTACAAGAAACCTTAAATTTCATAGAACATGTTGCAGACTTCCAGGTTTGTAGAATAAGAATTATGCATTGGAGGAATATAGTTGTAAAGAGTTGTAGAATAAGAATTGTGCATTGGAGGAATATAGTTGTAAAGAGTAACAAGTTTCCACCAACATAAAGGTCCCATTGGAAGAGATTAGACCAGACAAAATAAATCACCATAAAGAATTCATTGGAAACATGACCTTTTGTAAAAATCCACAAATGGCTGCAAAGACAGATTTGAATGGAATCAATTTGGTCTTGTAGCTGATCAAAAGTTGTAGAGTAGCAGTGCAATTATGGTTCACATTATGTGCAATATGAATGGGTTTTAAGTTGTCCATAGAGAAAATATACATTAAAATTTTATAAGCAAGATATCTATGGTAGCATGACTTTTTTATTTAAAAAATAAAGCAGCTTAATTGTAACCCTTGCAGCCAATACAATGAAACATGATTTTGAGACATAAAAAAGTAAATAGTGTTAAGGCAGACAAATTGTTTCCAAGATAGATAAATACAATCAACCAAACAGGCAAATAGATAGACAAATTGGTTCCAAGATAGATAAATACAGTCAACCAGATAGACAAATTGGCTACTGTAAGAAGAATCACAGTCAACCAAATAGACAAATGTGATGTAGAACTTGGAGAATGTGGTGAGAAAACTATAAAATAAGTTGCTCAGAGTCTCAGACAATTGAAGCTTTTGTTAGAATTTAAAGCTCTAATGCAGCTAACCCCTGTTACACAATTAGAGGTAAAAGCAATTTCATAAAATGAATCAATACTAAGAAACAAACAATAAATATAACTTGGAACAATCCAAGAGTGAATGTCGAGAACAAAAGAAAGAAACCCTCATGAATTGCAATCTATGTGAAGAAAAATGAATCATATCCTTCTAAATACTATAATTTTTCAGCAAAAAACACTAGCATACATTAGTGTCAACATAGATAAATTAGCATTTAACATGCAACACTAACCCAACAAACAAATCCAAATGGCTTCTCATAAAATGCAATTACTAATCCATGTCCACTTCTCATCCATACTCATACTACAGCAATTGAAGTATTCAAGTCACAGCACAGTGCAATTATGACAGGTGTAAGAATGAATGAGAGTAGATGGAAAGCTTTTTTAGATCAACAAGATTAAAACCTCTTCAAAATTATCAAAAGTACAGGCAAAAAAAATTGAGCAGAAAATGGTTTTCCAGTTTTTTTGAAAAAAAGGGCATTTATACATTTAAATTATACTGATATAGGTTGTAGCAAACAGTGAGTTTTTAGCCAAATTATTGTAGAAAACCAATATATAATAAAACATTTTATAAAGAGCAGAGTATAATAGTATTAGAATGTATGACATGATACATTGTTCAAAGTATCATGCTGAGTTTGAAGTTACAGAAAATTAAATTAAACATATTATTTTTGGTATTGATATAAAATAAGCTGACTGGAAAACTTGTTATAAGCTATAGTAACTTTGTTGATATCTATCTGCATATGCTGGGTAGCCACATTGTAGAATAGGTAGTAAATCAGACTTGTGTAATCTGTAAAAACAGAAAGATCTATTAGAAATCTGTTTGTTAATAAAAGTTAAAGTAAATTACAATTGAAAATAATAATGATGATATTGTTTGCGTACCTGAGATGATGATGCATATGTAGTTAGTTGATTGTCTTGAAAATCAAAGATTACATTGTCCTGATCTAAAGTAAACATTCCTTCAGCTTGTAAGTCACGTATGATGAAGATATTTTTTGTCTTGTTTTGTATGTACTCTTCATAGCTTGTTTCTTCAAGTTGTGGCAGCAAACGATTGAACATGTCATTTTCAAGTGAGCACTGCAATATGTTTTTGTTTTTAGTGGTTATGATGCATTTTAGAGAATGACGATATGTGTATATTGTATCTTTGTTGCACTTTTTGCAATGAGCGATGTCACTTTTTAGTGCTCCATAGTTAGAAAAACTATAGTTGCATTTCGTGCAAATAGGTTCAAATGGTATAGAGAAAGGGTTAGCAACCTTCAATGCTCCATAAACCTGTAAAATTTGTTTTAAATAATTGAATATTATTTTAAAGAATAGAATTGTATATAAGTAATGCTAATTGCAGTTTGTTATGAATAAATCTATTTTATTATTGAAGATTTAAATTTGACTGTAAGAAATAGTATTTAGAGAAATGCTTATAGAAGTAATATAAGAAATTACCTGATATGTGGAGTGAAGCAACTTGTGAAGTTGGTCAAAGGTTTCCTTGTTTGCAAGTGGTGCAATATACATAGACTGTGAAGTACGAAAAGCAGAATCTTTTGTGTCTATTTGTTTCACAATATTTTTGAATAATATCAAAGGATAGTCTTTCATTTGAACTTGGTTTTCAATTGTTGTGTATTGTTCTATGAGACTCCCGTGCAGATATATCTATTTAAAAAACAAAATGTTATTCAATTGTATTGATAGGAAATGGTAAATAAATTACAGTAAAATTTATATTTATAGGAATTATAACAATAAAAGTTATAAAATACCTGTGCATGGTCATACTCAGTTTCTCCATCTTTTATGTCGAGGACGAAGTTGTAGGGTGTCCTTTTGCATGCAAGAACAATTGCACCTATTGTTCCAACTGTGTATTGTTTTGTACTTTGGTGTAACAGCTTGATAGTTGTGCTTGGAATGAAAGTATATTCTTTAGTTTTGTTAAAACTTGTTTAACTGGTTATTAATAAAATGTTTGCCAACCAATTACAAATTAGTATTTTAAATTGAATGGAGATTTTTTTTTATTTTCTAAAATCAACATGTAAATTTTTGAAAATATTTTTTATCAATATGATTGGCTAAAAACTTTTCAGTGTTATTGACGGATTTTTCGGCATGTTAAGCATAACCTATTTTATCGGAGATTTTTTTGGCATGTTTTTGCTAGTGATATGGAGTAGTTAGAACGATTTTTTAGAGCATTACCAAAGCCGAATTTGATGGAGAACGTGCAACACGTGTAATGGAAATGGCGAGGAACAAAACATGGCTGGGAGGTTGAAAAACTACGACGATTTTTATTTTTCTATGTGTGTTTAAGTTTTGTCAAAATTTCAGAAATCCTTATTGCATGTAAATCCCTGAAATCTCTATTCACAGAAGATTCTCAAACTCAATGCACAACTCCACGCTCCGACCACCCATATTCTTCCTCTCTTTTGAAGTTTCTTTCTTAGCAATTTCAATGGCTTCTACGGAAGAGACAGAAGCTATTAAAGTAATTGTTTTATTAGTATTGTTTGTAGGAAAGTTTGTTTTGAAGCTTCAAAAGTGAGCATTAGGTTTTTAATTTCACTAAGAATTGGCATACTCATGGCGGGGGCGAAAGTATCGATGGTTGGCGCGGGTGGCATTGGTTGTGAGCTGCTCAAAACCCTTGCGTTGACGGGCTTCAAAGATGTTCATGTCATGAGTGAAAAATTCACTTTGCTTCTTCGAAGCTTTGAAGAACACATTTTTTCTTTTCAGGGTAACATTTTGCATATAGCTATTAAGCTCAGTGTAACACTTTTTTCCTTCAGAACTAGGATAGTCTGCATCATTTTGGTGGCTAAATTAGAATTTAGACGGTGAGAATTGGACTGGGCTTAGCACATGTTTTATTTCACCCAATTATTTAGGCCAATTTTTGAACAATACAGTTGAAGGTGTTATAATCCGCTCAGGATTGAACAAGAAAGTTAGCGTTATGGATTCTGCAAAGAGTGAAAGCACGAGTTTTTTTTTTTTTTTTTGTAGTTTATTCAAAGGTTTTTTAAAATCTTGGGTTAGATTAAGCTTATATGACTTCAAATTTGTTAAATTAAGCCTAAACTGCAAGCTTATATGATTTTTGCACCCATTCAGGTACATGTTGTAATCCTAAAGACGCCTTTTTTACAGGATTGTTTCTGGCTATGATCACAGTTATGTTTCTGAGCATTGTTGAATGAATAAGATTTTAGAAGAACTTTGTATTCCTTGTACAAAGACCACGATACAACTTGCTGAAGTTTATTAAAAAATTAATGTTATAATGTAGATGCCGACATGGATACTTTCATGTGGTGAACAATGATTACACCCAATGGGAAATGTATGCAATCAGGGGAAGTGCGAACCCCACCATCAATAGCTAGGGCAACAGATTCCTTGCCCCAGACAATCGATTCCACAAAGAGGTAAAAGGCCTTTACAATTCATGTCTCTTATATCATTGGTATACTATGGATACAATTATTATGGTATGGGTAATGTGCAGGTGACAAAGCGTGAAGATTCAACACAAGGTAATTGGAGATCAGTGGGAGATCTAATGTTAAATGGGGCATTCTTCACACCATCAGGGGCTGGAGCATCTTCAAGTATGGCAGCAAGACCTTCCTCGATTGTGGCCTCTATCACTGCAAATTTTTAAATGATTTGTTAGTATTATAATTAACAAAACTAATATTTAATTTTATTCACAAAATTTACATTTATTTTTATTAAATTTAAAATATTATAATTACTAGCAATTGCACCTTGGTGTGCAATGGGTATGCCGAAGAAGTGTGGAAGGTCAATTAAGGAAAATATTGATTTATCTTTTGCATATATTTATGTAGTACATGAGGTCAATTGGTAGGCTATTTAGCAAATGATGTTTCTTATTCAACAAAGGTCTTAATGGAGAAGTGATAGCTTCAAATCAGCTATGCATATGTTTGTAGGATCCAAACACGAGTGAAACCAAACCTCTAAATAAAGATGATAATTAAGCTCCATTACCAATAGACTTGTGTTATGTTTGCAATAGGGAGAGAGGGAGAGATAGAGAGGGATATATATGGATGGAAAGAGGGTGAGATAGAGTGGGGGAAGTGAGAGGGGTAAGGAGATAGAGATTGAGAAGAAGATATAGATGGAGATGAAGAAGGAGAAAGAAAGGGATACATAGAGAGAGAGAGAGAGAGGGAGAGAAGGATAGATATGGATAGATAGAGAGGGAGAGATAGAGATCAAGAGATAGAGAGGAAGAGAGAAATATATAGAGAAGGAGGGAGATGGGGAGATAGAGAGAGATATAGATGGTGAGATAGAGTGATAGAGAGATGGAGATATGATGAGATATAGAGAAAGGGAAAGAGGGAGAGAGAGGAGATAGATAGAAAGACATACAAACAGAGAGCAATAGAGATAGATAATTGGAGATGGAATGAGAATTTTAAAAATACATGAAAAATTAATCTCTTAAAATTTTGAAAGCATTAAGAAAAGTTAATCACTTAATGGAAGAAAAAATGATGAACACTTGTCAAATGGTCAATAAACATGTCAAGTTGTAGAAAGCATGGTGTTATGAGCTAATCTTGCATCCATTAAAGTGTTTTTATCGCCTAGCATGCAAAGTGTGAATGGGCCTTCACAATCTCTGCGAGGGTCGCTCAAATGCCACCTCCAACATCCACCAAGGAATTAAAGCATTGAAAGCCCTCATATTTAGAAAGACAAATTTCATCGCGGTGTTGGCGTTGCAGGCCATGGCTTGGTTGAAGACGCAGTTAATGGTGAACTGAATTCCTGCCTTCCTCATGCAAGGCACTCTTCTGAACAGGATTGGTACCATGCCGCTTCTGTATTTGGCGATATGCTCATATGGAGGACTCGGCCCAATTCTAGATAATGGGAGGACAGACTCCTTTGATCTTACTTATATATGACAATGCAATTATTCTTCAAACCCGAACACCCAATCTATTACAGATCTTGATTCCCCATACCAGATAAAATACACCAAGCCAATAAATTGACTTGACGAAGGCTTCAGCCAATAGGATCCCTCCTACAATTTGGATAAGCTTAGTGAGTCTGAAAAGTTTTGGATTTGGTTCTGGGTTTTAAAATCCATCTATGTTACAGTGGGACTATTTAACCTAGAACCGGCTGTTCCTGTAGCATGGCTATGGGTTTACAAGATGAAGAGGGGACAAAGATGTCGTTTGATAATAAGACGATGATGTCCGTGGGAGGAAGGGAGCTTCGACCTTGTGATGCTTGTGGAACAAAGAGGGCTCTGGTGCATTCCATATTTGAAATCTCAGAAAGCGAAGTGCAGAAATTGCCATGTCATACAACAGACGGTATTCTGTCAATGATAGGACCTGGTCCAATTGATCATCTGCTATGGCGTTTGTCTTACACGGCAAGAGTGATAATAAATCTTTCCATGTGTACTTTGAAAACGAAAAAAAGTAATGACAAAAAGTGGACGGACATATTTGTTTTTATGGTCGTCCATCCTTTCTAAAATAAGTTGAACCGTTGATCGCGAGATTTAGGTGAACTATTATTTTGTTTATTTTTAGAGAACAAAACTATTATCTTGTCTATTTTTTAGCTTTAATGCACAGAGAAAACTAGACATCTTGCACTTAACTACAACTTGGCGAATTACTCCATGCAAACTACTGTTTGAAGTGTTCTAATTTCTTGCAGATTTCTGCTCTCCAATGTTAGCCATCAGTAATATGATTTGCATTTATTAAAAAAAAAATTTGTTTTGTTTTGTTTTCCAAAAATTACGTGCAACCTTGAACCGCCAATGGACGTCCACTATGAAAACATTGTTTTCTTCCAACTCCTTCAACATCGGCATGATTTCTGCTCGTTAGCCACGCATTAAGAGGAGTATAACTGTTTTTACCATTTCAACAAATAGGTTTTGATTTATTTTTTTAATGTAATTTTTTATTTTATCTTTTAAAATTTATTATTTTTGTAATATTAGATATTATATATTTAGTAATTTTTTAAAATTTTAATTGAACTCAAAATAATAATTATTAATACTAATTTTTTTTTTATTATTAAAGTTCAAATGACTTTAATGATAATTTATTTTTTTTATTTCACATAAATTATATAATACATATTGTTATTTAAAAAAATTATTATATAAATTTTATGTTTAAATAATTATTATTTAATTCTTTTTTATAATTACATTATATAATCATTTCATTTTATTTAATATAAAATAATTTAAAAAATCATTATTTAAATTTATATTATACAATCAATAAATATTATTTAATAAAATATAATAAGTTGATATTAAATTTTATATTTATATAATTATCATTTTCTTCTTTTATTTGTATATAAGATTAGTAATTTTAATAATATTGAGATATGTAATTTTTAAAGATTTTTTTCTATTTCAAGCATCAACACATGAGTTTAAGGAATGGTGATCAAGACAAAGTTGGTTGATGTAGGTATTCCCAAACATCCAATAATGCAGACCAACACTAAGTAAATTAAGCTACAAAATAGGTAAATTAGAGATAAATTAAATAATAATAGTAATAATAAAAACACTATAGATTTAAATTTAAATTCATACATTGAACCAACTTGTTATTAGATCTTTTTTTCATTAATAGATTTTTTTTCATTATTTCACATAAATTATATTAAACATATTGTTATTTAACAAAATTATTATATAAATTTAATGTTTAAATAATTATTATTTTATTCTTTCGTATAATTATATTATATAATCATTTCATTTTATTTATATTTTATTCAATATAAAATAATTTAAATCATTATTATTTAAATTTATATTATATAATCAATAAATATTATTTATATATTATATTATATATATATTATTATGTAACATGATTATTACATAAATTTTATATTTATATAATTATCATTTTCTTTTTCTAATTATATTATACTATCATTTGATTTGATTTTTATTTTGTTTGATATTTATAATTTTTTATAATATTAATTGATTTTTATTTAATATAATTAAATTAAAATTTATAATTATTAATATCAATATAAATACACATAATTATCTTTTGTTTTATTAAATTAAAATATAGGCATGCATTATCTTACAATTTACATTATAATGATTAATATATTATTTACAAAATTTAAAGATTTACTAATTTTGATGGATTATTGATAAGTATTCCATATTTATATTTACTTTATATATTTATTGTAAATTGTTTTACTACAATTGTGTTTTGTTAGTCTTCAACAATCTGAAAGATATGTTCTTCAATAGTGGCTTTATAGTGACATCCTTGTTTTCTCTTTTTCAATGGAGTTCCTACTCTTGATTGTGTGCTTCATGATTTATAAACATAAATATAATTTCAATTGCAATAACAAACAAGTTGAACAATATAGGCTGACATGCAAACCTACAGACATGGATTCAAGTATACCAAAGAATTGACAATAATTGATATCAGTACTCGAAAAAGCATTGTAACTTGAAAAGACAGCTATATAGACAAAAAATAAAAATAAAATAGGAAGAGAGTATTGAAGTTACTATATGATACTCTTTTTCATTGGAAGAGAGTATTGAAGACAGAGATATATTCTAACAGGGGACAATAATTGATATAAGTACTCGAAAAAGCATTGTAACTTGAAAAGACAGCTATATAGACAAAAAATAAAAACAAAATAGGAAGAGATTTTTAGATTGGAAGAGAGTATTGAAGACAGAGATATATTGTAACAGGGGACACCCATCTATCCACAGGTGATTAAAGGAACTTGGATAATATAACTAATTGTAGGGGGAATAACCCCAGTCCTAAGAATAGTAAACAGCCAGCAATCTCATCAATGTGTACTCAACAAAAAAATTTCCCCACACAATAGGGTGTAATGCTGTCAGGTGAAAGGAAAAACTTGGAACAACATAAAAAATATTTTTGACAACCTCTAAGAGAATTATTATCAAGTCCCCTTCTAGCCAATTCTTGGTGTCAATACAGTGTACTAAGTCCATGGGTGTGTATGACTAAATAATAAATAATATTTGGTGTCCTGCTGAAACCCCCAGTTTGGTCTTTTGGTGGACTTATATCAATAGTCAAATTAGATGAGCTCAACTGGTAAAAGAATTAGGTCTTACAGTGGGTGACTCCAGGTTGAAATTTAGTACTCAACATCAAAAAAAGAGACAATTGCTAAAATTTAGAATTTTGATCCAGAATAAACAGAATTTCATAGGTTAAAATGGTGCATAGGGGTTGGGTCGAGTGAGGCTATGCTGCCTGTTTTTTCAGTCAACATGGTCGAATCAAACCTCCGTAAAAGGATAACTACAAAATGTGTATTTTGAATTTTCATCTAAAAACCTACAGCAATTATTGTTTGGAGGTCTCTAAAATTATGATGCAAGCGCATGCATGCCTAGACAAAGAAAATCATGGCCATGGTAACTAACTACAAGTCAAGGAAAGCACACAGCTAGAAAGAAAACAGTTGTTGACTTCTTTTTTACAATGTGCTGAGCATAAACATGTGGGGTTGCTGTCTCTTTCATCAAACAACTTTTTCTATGTCATAAGCATTCAAAAATTGACTGAGAACCCAAAGATTCTAGAAACAAACAGTAGTGAAATCATTTGATTTTAGTTAGCCCATAAAGCAGGCCAAACTCTAGAGTTTTGAATCTAGATGGCTAATGATTTCATTTTTAAAAAATCACAGAGCCGGTCAATAGCCCAAATGAAAGAACTTCCTCTTGTTCTGTTGAACATTGCTGAGAACTGTTATGAAAGTTTAACTTCCTCTTGTTCTGTTGAACATTGCTGAGAACTGTTATGAAAGTTGAATATTGGGTATCTGTGAAATATGGGTTTATCAAATAAATAAACAACCCTCTCGTTCTGTTGATCTCTACCGAGGAGTGTAAAGAAAGATTTATGTAATTTGGGTATCAGGATTGGTTCTTTCAAATGAATGAAGTTGTTGCGTGTTCTATTAATCTCTGCTGAGAATTCTTAAAAGCTGTCTATTTGGGTATTGGTGAAGTAAGCTACAAAATTAGAAATCATCGAAGCATATACAAACCAACACTTTCAATAACAGCGTGGAAACTGACGTACCAACACTTCAGTCACCTAGAGATGCAGGGGTATATGGATGAAGACGAGGAAAGATATACTATTTCAATATAACAGGATAAAAGAGTAGGGCACTAGAAGACAGAAGACATGGGTAGAGGGAAAGGGATAGAGGCACGGTCCTCATCCTTATATTGGATTCCCATAGCGACTATTAGTTCAGGTATTCAAAACCCACAAAATTCAGAGACGCAAAAAGCATTAAAATACCAAAAACTTACCAGGAAACAAATTGGATACTCATCAAGTTCACCGATGTGCTCTTCACCTCCAGGATAAGAATGTATAGGAGGCAAGATAGTGGGTTTTATAGTGGAGAAAAAAATGGTGGAGAAAACAATGACAAGCGATTTACCTGATAAGGATCAGGCATGTGAACTGCAAGGATAAGGCCTGTGAACTCTAGTTTTTCAGGAGCGAAAGCCTGTGAACTCCAGTTTTCATTTTCAGGCGTCATTTTCGAGGTGAATGAACAGAGGGAATTTTTCCCAAATGTTCTAACTACTCCATCACTAGAGAAAACATGCCAAAAAAATCTCCAATAAAACTGGTTGTGCTTAATATGCCCAAAATCCGTCAATAACACTGAAAATTTTATAGCCAATCACATTGATGAAAAATGTTTTCAAAAATTTATAAAACTAAAAAATTTACATGTTGACTTTAGAAAACAAAAAAAAACTTCATTCAATTTAAAATACTAATTTATAATTGGTTGGCAAACAATTTATTAATAACTAGTTAAACAAGTTTTAGCAAAACTCATTGCAATAGTATTGCCTTAACGGCAAGTACTAATAATATATGTTTTATGAAGATTTTGAAATATTTTTTTTTTATATTTGAAAAATATTTTTTTTAGATGAATGTTTTAGATTTTATATTGATTTTGTATTTTGTCTATAATTAAGTTTGATCATTTAGGCAAAGTTTGCGATCATGAATTTGTCCTCTACATTTAGACTTTACCTCATATAATTGTTTTTTTGTGTTCTTTAACTTATTTGATTGATGTTCATCCATCTTCTTGTTTTCATTAATTTGAGGGCTAGTGATATCTAGATATACTTTTGAAGGATTATTGTTGTGTCAATATAGGACACATTCTCGTTGGTTGAATGCATGTACAACAATAAGAAAAATACTCAAGCCAATCATGTATATGTTCCTAAAATGATTGTGTGGATGTAACTTTTTTCATTTCATCAATTAAAGTGTTCTAATACAAATGATACACAAGTGATTCATTGATTTTTTAATGATCAGGAGATGTCTAAAGTGAATGCATTAAATCTCTTTAAATACAAGAACATAGCAATACACTATTCAAATTTATGTTTAATTCAGACCCTAGGCAAGAAGAATATAGGCAAGAGTTGACTAAATTTGAATTCAAAATTTTTAAATTTGAAAGGGTCAAGTCCATGATTGTGGGGTCAACCACATGATCCCTATAATGATATTAGGCATAAAAGGACATCAAATCATCATGAAAATAAGATATATGAAAGTATGTGCATGTATTTATTTAACAAAATGTATAAGGCAAATGCATAGAAAAATGTTAATACAAAGATGGGGTGAAGGATAATTGCATTGAATATAATTTTAATGGAGGGATGGTAAATGATTGGATGATGTTGGTTTTAGTGCGGGCGGTCTACCTGCAAGCCCGCAACCTGTAGCGCGGCCTGCATGAGGGTCGCCCCTCCTTGCATGTCTATGTGGCCTTCGGATCGGTGTTTAGGGGGGGCGTTTAAGTGTGGGGTGCACTTTTGCAGTGTACGGGGGGGTGGGGGTTTTTTTTTCTATGTTTTTTTCCTGGTGTTCGGTGTCTGAGCTTAGCGTTGGCTTTTGGGAGATATAAGGAGAAAATCCTTGCTCCTTTTCTATTTTTGTTGGTGTTTGGTGGAGCATTCAACTTTATTCTGATCATGGATTACCGAGCATCATTGGGTACAAATAGCCTATCTTCGTCAAATTTTGCAACTGCTAATATTTTTATGAAAAAGGCATCGAGGGTTGATGGGATGGCTTCATTTGGAGGCCCTCCCATCCAAAAGACCAATGGATGTCTAGAGAGGAGCCACAATGGTACTATTTTAGTGATTCAGCCAAAATCAATTGTTAAGGATGTGGCATATTTTTCGAATCATGCTTTAATTTGTAAATTCATGGGAATGCGAGTTTCTCTTTTATTTTTGGATTCATGGGCTAGGCAGACATGGAACCCTAAGGGGGAAATGAAGGTGATGTTGTTGTCCAATAGTTTTTTTATGGTCATTCTTAATTGCATGGTTGATCATCATAGAGTTTTGGAAGGAGGACCTTATTTTCACAATCAGATTGGATTATTCATCAAGTCGTGACACATTGGTTTTAATCCTTCGAAGGAGCTCCCAAACCATGTTCTTGTGGGGATTTTCCTCCCTTGGTTTCCAATTGAATTTTGGCGGAATGACATCTTGCATATGGTGGCTTTTTTGCTTGGAAAACCGATGGGTCCTTCTCAATAAATGCAAGATCGAAAGGTAATGACTTTTGCTCACATTTGTGTTGAAATAGATTTGAGTAGCCCTCTTCCAGATTCGTTGGAAATTCGGAAGGGTTCATCTTCTTGGGTGCAATAGCTTGACTATCAGACTCTTCCTTTTTTATTTCAATTGTGTCATGAATATGGACATTCATAGCGAAGATTTCTTAAGTTCCGCTCTTCTAATTCCCAACCTTCTTAGCCCTCTAGTAAGCCTTCTAAGGAGGAAAAAGACAAGGCTCATATTTTGGGTGATGGGGTGGATAAAAATGGCTTTATTCCTATTAAGCTCCATAACAGAAACAATGGGATAAAGAGAACCTTCAAGGAGAGAGAGGAATGGGAAAAATTTAATCGCTTTGATGTGTTGGGTGATTTAATCTAGTAGGAGGTGAATCCTGGTATGATGGCCCTAGATAAGAATTTCTTGGAGGTTGTTCAAGAGGGTCCTTCTTCTAAATATCTTCAGTGCACTCAGGATGGTGACTTATCTCTTGCTCAATTGGATACGAATCTTGGCCTTTTGGACTATGTTGTTCCTGTAGCTCCTATAGCTTTGGAAAATATTGAAGCAAAGAGTTCTCATGTTGTGGAGAAGGTGGTTTCTAAAGTGGATAAAGGACATAAGGCTTCTCCTCCTTTAGGGCTTCTTCAAAAAAATCCTAAGAAAGGGGCTCCTAAGAAACCCTTCAAAGATAGGAGAAAGAAGGATTTGGAGAAAATCAAGATGACAAGGGAGACATTGGTGGAGTTGGGATCTGTTAAAACTCTTGATTCCTATTTTTCATGTTCTTAGAAGTGATTATTCTCTCATGGAATGTTAGGGGCTTGAACAATGGCCCTCAACAAAAAAAAAAATATGATTTGGTGTGAAGTCATTCTCCTGATGTTCTTTTCCTTCAGGAAACTAAGATTTCTGTAGAAAGTATGTGTGGTTTAGGGTCTAAACTTTGGTGGCATGGCCAATGCCAGTGCATTAGAGCCCAAGGTAATGCATGGGGGTTTGGCATGCTTTTCGAATCCATTGAGGATTTTTCGTCTTTGGTGGATGTCTTGTAAGTATTCTATTTGTGTGGTTGCTTCGAGCTTGGAGATGGGGGGAAATTGTTCTTCTTTCCAATATTTATGCTCCTACATATTTGCTTGGTAAGCAGTGCCTTTGGTCTCATATTAAGTTTATTCGGAGCTTTGCTCCTCTTTTCCCTTGGATTATTGTTGGCAATTTTAATGCTATTACTAATCTGGAAGACAAGGAGGAAGTTTAGAGGTTGGAGCCTTCTTCTTTTCATCTTCGAGATAATATTTATGCCTTAAATCTAATAGATATTAAGCCAAGCAATGGTTAGTATACTTGGAAAAATAGGAGATTTGGTGAGGATTGTATTGCTAAGAGGCTTGACAAGTTCCTATTTTCTTATTTTTGGATTGGTGGGTCTTGGTCTATCAGTTCTTAGATAGATAGAGAAATAGAAATGCGATAAAGAAAGTATGGAAAGAGAGAATATCAAACACTACGAAGAGCACTATGCTACTTGAATCCAAAAATAATGCAATAGTAAATGAATAATACCACCCTCGACCAAAGGCACTCAAGGAGAATGAGAGAGGAATGTAAGCTTACAATGGTGGCAAAAATTGACATGGCGGCTGCAACACCGAAGGAAATCTCCCAAGACATCAAGTTGTAGATTATGTGGTAGATGTGAAAAATTTTGTGATGTTGGAATGGTAAAGTTGATAGTGCAGCAAGTAGCCAAGAAGTTGCAAGAATATGCTCAAGAGTTGTGTAGAAGCATGAGGATTGTCAAGAATGTGAGGAAGCCTCCATGAGAAGAGAGAATAGTCATTTTTTAGGTGAATTTTGGAGGGAAAGAGTTGTTCAAAGGTAAACTGGGAGGTGCAAATATGTTACGCTTCGACCCCAATGGAGAATGTAATGCCTCTATAGATTCCAAAGGCAAGAATCATATCAGGATGGCAGCGCGTCGTGTAGATGTCTACACATTGTGCACGTGTCCTTGAAAGAAATTTTCCCACCGACACTATAGATATTTGCCAAGTGGATGGATTTCGGATTTCGAATGTGGAATTACATTGTCAGGTTTTATTTTTTTAAGGTGAAGGGTGTAAAAGGGGAACTTGCAAATTCACGCCTATACATTTTTCCCCCACTTTAGTGAACATGAGTGCCAATCAGTGTTCAATAAAGTAGGTCGAAAGAGTTCCAAGAAAATATACCTGAACCATCAAGGAGGCAGACCATGATCTGGCATGCTCAAAAGTGTAGGGCAGGAAAATGACTCCATAGGTACTCGGTTCTTAAGGGAGTTGAACAAAATGCATCAAAGGCTCGCAATCCAATGGTGAATAGATCTCGCAAGATGAAAGCGCTTCACAGGTCCTCAAACTTGCAAAGAGGGTGCCCCAGGTGCTTGATCCTAAGGAAGCCCAATGTGAGAGGCTCTGTAGAATTTGATTGAAAAGAAGCTTCACATGCGTACCTACAAAGCAACATGTTAATCTATAGACAAAACATATTAGATAACAAAAAGAAGCCATGCAAGAAGAAAAGCAAACATTCATGCAGACAGTCAACAATTGAAGGAAGAGCCTTCAAAGGGGTCCCTCGGGAACCCTTCAAAAGAGAGGGGGTCCACTCAAGGGACACACAGTTCGAAGGTGATAACATTTTTGAAAAGAGACAATATTTTTCTCTAATGATTCTAGCATCAAGGAATCCTTCTGAAAGATTCATTTCATCAAGCAATTCAAAAGAAAGAATGTTCCCTCACAAGGGCAAGTCTGAATTCTATCTTATGAATTCGAGATGAAAGAAAAATCCATGTATGAATCCATGTTGAAGAATGCAATTTTTGAAAAATAGAGATTTTCAAGAGGAGATTTGTTAGCCACCGAATGCACCTTTTGAAAATTGAAGTAGAATGATATCCCCCACTTAGGATGGTGTGTGTTAAATGCAGAGGCACGTGACATCCTAATGAGAGAAAAATAAGAATGAAGGTGATTTTGTGGCCCACAAAACATGACAAGATGTAAATGTGGTAATGTTGTCACACATGCGAGGGATAACACATGAGCACCACAACATCACAAAGCAAGCAAAGAAGAGAGAAAGATAGAAAGAAAGTAAAAATAAGGACGTAATGAACAATAGACATGGGGATATGATATTTTGGGGTCAAAGCTACTCATAAATATAAATAAATAGATATAATAATATATAAATGAACTGTCATCAATCTCCTACTATATCAGACCATGTGAAGAAATGCATGTGAAAATAAAATAAAAATAAAAAATTGGGTCAACATAGAAGGGAGGCCTAAATGCTCCCAACACTTTGCATCATCCCTAATTGTTAAAACTCAATACACAACAAAGAGAAGAATGATGTGAAAAATAGAAGAATTTTGATGACACAAAAACACTCCTATATCCAAGCACCTACGAGGGTGACAAGTGTCATCCAAGAACATAGAAAACAAACATGGGGATTCAACACAACGCAAACACACATGATCTAATCTATAGATAATGAAGAGGCGCCCCCTAGTCCTCATCAACCAAGATTTTTTCATTCCTCCAGTCTAGATCATCATAAGGGAAAGGAAAATGAGCTACAATGGTGGAATATCAAGGGGGTACCCTCCGACCCTCCTACAACAAGATCCAAGGAAGAAGGCCTCTTGAGGTCTTCTCTACTCGGTTCCTGTGAGGTGAACGTCAGTGATCTCGTGAAAATCGTTGATAGGGTTGGGACATCGTCTATAGAGTTGAACATGCACTTTATCAAAGTTTCATGCATCAAATCAGTGAGCAATGGAGGCGGCACCTGAGATCCACTACTAGCCTCACCAAAAGATTCGGGAGCAGTGACAAACTCTGGGAACACTGGGGCTTCCTTTGTCACTAGGATGGCACAAGCCAATGTAGAACCACACTCTGAAGAAGACAAACCCTTCTTCCAACCCTCATTGCAAGCAAGGTCATCTTCCATCTTTCGCTTCATCGAGGGATGTGAAATCCCCACAGATGAGGTAGAGGGTGTAGAGGAAGAGGAGAAAACTGCAATGGACACCACCGAGGTGTTCAGCATGTCTATGGGTTTTGAAAAGGGTAAGATGTCCAGAAGGGACATTAGAAGGGGAGGCTCAACCAAAGGAGAAATGAATACCTACACCCTCTTCGGGTGAGGATCATTCATGCTCGCAGGGGAGCTGGGAGGAAGATTGAGGTGGGGGCGGGTGCATGAAGTTGGGTACCAATTTTCTAGCCAATTATGATTTTATTTTTTAAAATGCACTCGCGTTATAACGCGAGCGCGTTATTTCACATTAAAAACAAAGAAAAAAGTGAAATTATTTGCCTTGGAATACCAACCCAAAAGCTTGGAGGGCATTCCCAACAAGCTAGAGATGTTTTTGCAAATTCTACAATTTTTCACATAATCGAGTCTGTGCTCACCATCAAGATTGCATCTAGTTCAATATTGACAAAATAAAAACATGGGTAATGTTAGGTTCTCTCTTAGCTATCCAACGATGTAATTTTTTTCACTTTTCGACAATGGTAAGCCTTTCATCCATATTTTTTTTGTTTGCATGCCTATTTTTTGCCAAAAAGTAGTCTTTAGTGTTTTTTTTGTTATAAATTAACCGTTCATCAAATTTTCAAATAAATTACATTTTTAGAAACTAGACTCCATTCTACAATTTTAAAAAAAAGAAAAAAAAATCAATTATTTTCAAAATTTGTAGTGGAGCACGGCCAAAATTTTGATGCCCACTTAGAAAATTAGTAAAAATCAAATATTTATTAAAAAATTATCAGAAAAATTGTGCACCAACTAGATGCTATTAGCTAACTTCTAACTATAGCAATTTTAAAAATACTACAAAAAATTTCACTGTGCTCAGGTCGTACAAGAGTTGCTATGTTATGTTTTTCTAACAAAAACAACACCAATTTATGTACATCCCTCTTTTGAACCCCTTAATCTCAACCATTTTCAAAATAAATTAGTAGTTTAGAAAGTAGACTCGGAGTACTTTGATCCTTGTTTTTGTTCCATCTCAAAATTTTGAGTGTAACTATCCTCAATTTCACGTCCAAGGTCAGCATTTCCTTATTTCAAAAAAAGTGGCCACTTAAGCCCCCTTTTTGGGAACCATCTTGGTGCAGTTACCGGTGGAGGGAACTGAAGTAGAAAGAGTAGAAGAGGAGGACACGATAGAAGATTCTAAAGTAGGAGCTATTGGCCCCCCTTCCTTCTTCTGCAAGGAAACTTGTTTAGTGGCCAGAGCCTTCCTCTGATGCTTGTGCTCGCATTTAAGGAGGTTTCTACAACTCCAAGAGCTAGAGGCGGAAACTTGAAAAGGGATGGAAGACTCTTATTCAACCATTGGAGTATCCATCATAGTCATTTTTTATGGAAGGAGAGACTCTTGGATGGGAACAGGAGGAAGAGATGGAGAAGAGGATGCAACAATAGTGGGAGGAGCAGGCTCAAGCGCCTCAATGGTGGGCCTCTTCCCATTCACTACCTTGGAGGTAGGAGCAGTAGGAGGTCATGGAGGCCGAGACATAGAAGATGCTCCATGAGGACCCTTCCCCTTACCATAAAAAATGGGATGAGGCGATGTGGGTAAGATAGGAATTTCAAATGTCAGATGCTTGGGCTTTTTCCAAGTGGGCACCATTGGACTCCCTAGCAAGCACATAGGAGCAAAAGTCAATGGTGACGCAACAAGGCAAGAGGAAACGATAGGTGGGATAGTGGAAGAATAAGAGGAAAAGCCCTAAGAAAACTTCTCTTCCCTTTTTCGAGCGGCCAAGGTGACCTCAGGTTCCAATTTCATGCAAGCTTTATGTGAAATGACTTAGGGAGAAGGAGGGTATCTCACCTTTGGCGTTATAACCCAACTCTTGTATTTCACATAAGTTTGATACAACAGGTCTATCCTAGGAGGGAGCGGACCAATGGGGGCATTGCCAAAAGTGATCCGGTGAGTAGCCCCCATGCACAATCATCGATTTATAATTAGTTTCATGGAGTGCGTGCATAGAACCCTCATGGGAAAACTTCAAGCACTTATGAATTATTGAGGGAACTACATTCATGGAAACTAGCTAGGGAATGCCTAGTTTCACTCTGAACAGTTCAAACCTCGGAATGATGTCAAAGAGTGCATTCACATTCTTGGGCCCAACTAGGACTGACAAGGTGATACAATCAATGGGAGGGACGAAAATCCCATCGTGTGTACGAGTGATCCCAAATACTGGTTTACAATTTTTGGCCAAACTGGACGCTGATTTATTTTTTTCTAACTAAATCTTCACTTTTAGGCACCTATAGCGGCTAAAACATGAGGAATTTGAAGATGATGCAAACTAGTGATTTTTGACATTTTGTCTATAGATTCTAAAAGTATTTTTTTCAAAAAAAATGGAATCAGATTGCAATTCTTTTTCCATCTCCTTCAAAAACTAGTTTTTTTAGTAAACACCATTTTTAAGGAGTGACACACACCGTATATAACATAACTTTTTTTTCCATGAAGGATAAAATTATAATTATTTTGAATTTAAATTTGTAACTACAATATATAATGCTTCCAATTGGTTTCATAGTGTTTTATTGAATATTTTTTCCTTAATCAAGTTTCAAAGTCAAACCAATTACAATTCAGACATAGGCAGACTGTATACAACATAACTTTTTTTGTATGTAACGATTCAATTCAATTTTTTTTGTTGGATCAAGGAATTCAATATCTGGTGCACTCATATTTAAAAAAAATTGATAATCTGCTATTTTTCCACATGTGCAGAACAAAGAGCTTGATTTTCGGTGAAAAACCTATGTTTAATTCAAGTACATATCCAATAATTCTTTCAAACACCTATTTTCACCCTCAGAAGAATCTCTGAGTAGGTCCCTTAAGCTATGGCTACACTCAAGTAGGAATAAGTTTCAATAAACATATTTTCTCATACATGATAGCCTTGGCCAGGACAGTCTTAGGTGTATTTTTTACCTCAAGTTAGACAGTCTCTTGTGCCCCTTTTTAAATGTTGGTCGTTTTCCTATCCACCATCTTCCTTGTCGATAAAGGAGTGATTCAGTGATCAAGTCACTTGGTTGTAGTGACGGCCACCAGGTTTCAAACCCTTGCTGGGCCAAAGTGCTTGCAGGCTTTGTGCCTTCGTTGGGCCATTGTGCTCACAGGTTTGGTTGTTTCTAGTGGTTTCTTCTACCCAGTTCATAGCTCCAGTCAAAAGAGTTTACCCCTAATAATACCATCTTCCTTGGGTGATCTAATTTGTTCCATTTCCAAGCCTCATTGATTTATAAATTTCTTCTATAGAGGGCTTTTAGTCACTATTCATAATGTTTGGCTTACCAACTATTTATTTAATAAATACAATTAATTCTCCCCTTTTAAAAATGGTCTTTACTTTTGACTCCCTTAAAAAATTTATTTACAAATAACTTCTAATTTTTTCAACATTTTAATCAAAGGAAAAATGGTATTCTAACTATAGACATCCAAATTTGACCACTTCCATATGGTCAAAATCATCTTCTTAATCATCCCTTTGCTCTTTTAAAATCATCCTCTTTGCCTATATTAATTAAATCATTCATTTAATTAATATTGTGTTTCTTGCATAAGGTTTCCCAAAGTATTTAATTTAATAAATATTTTTCCCCTCTTTCTTCTCTAAATCAAATAAATGCATCACTTTATTTAATTTAGTCATAATATCTTTTGGAATTTTAAATTTATTTTTAAATTCCCTATTTTCTTTCTCATTGTCACATCCTCCAACTTTTGCAAGTTGGCCTCTAATCCCTCTTAGCAATCTAACCCTCTTTCTTAGTCATAATTAATTTATGATTAAGATGTGCACATCCCTAATCATCATTAGGGTCCCATCCTCCATAATTTCCCACTTGCCTCTAATGAGTCCTTAATTAGTCTAATAAAGTACTTGCACAACCTTAATCACCCAATTAGGTCATCTCTAATCCCCATATCATTTATGGAATGTGCCCTTAGTCAACTTCATTAAAAACTTTCTCTTTTTGAACAAGGCATCTCCATTCCCCATGTGAATTTTTAATTCACATTTAATCCCCCAATGCATTTAAATGAATTTTAAATTCCTTCTCTCATCCCAATGAGAATATTTGAGGAATTTTTAATTCCCCACTTGTCCTCTCCCCCACATGGGGACAAGTACCTCTTTTATGAGGAGATCTTGTCCAATCCTAAGGTACTATGTACCCTCTCCATGTCATGTACTATCCTTCCACCTCATATACACATCACTTTTTTTGAGCCATATCATATGCCACATGTTAAGATGTGAGGGATTGTGAGTTCTCAACTCACTTTAGCCCTACATATTGATCTTGGTGGCTCAATCTTGACCGTCCATTTCCCTAGAGATTTCCAAAATCTCTATAAATACCCCCTTTTTTCTCTCATTTTGGGAGAGATCATGCATTGTAGCCAAACTCTTGCAAAAAATTTCTAGAATCCACACTTGGCCATTTTCACACTTCAATTCACTTTCACCCATTATCATATCATCATCTAGCTTGCATCTCTTGCCATCCAGGGAGCATACACATCAAAGATTGAAGGGCCAACCAAAGGATCGATTCGACGCAAGGTAAAAAGTTCCATTTGTTGTCTTTATTTTATGTTGAATCCAACTAGGATAATCTTGAGGTGTAGGTTGTTTTTAGTGCTCTTTTGCACTCTTTTGATTGCTGCTCATTTTCTAGCTTATAGATTCGACCTATCACATTTCTGGCACGCTTGGTGGGACCCACAAACGGGTCTCTTGCTTTCACTTTTTCTATTTTTTTTACTTTTTGCAGGTACAAGTTACAAAGGGGCAGACTCGACCTACCTGGGATGGACCCGACCTATTTGGGCATACCTGCCCTCCACAGACTGCAAAAGTGGTTTTTGGCAAACTTTTCACGAATAGGTGTATTTTCTCTCACAAACAGGCGGACTCGCCCTACACAGGCGGGCCTGACCTTTCCCAGGGGCAGACCTGCCCTCCATAGACTATAGAAGTGGTTTTTGGTAAAATTTTCATGAATAGGAAGATTTGACCTCACGAATAGGCGGATTTTCCCTCACAAACAAGCGGATTTTCCCTAGACAGCTTTTTTCCAGAAGGTAAAATTTTAATTTTTAGCAATCTTTTGGTTGTTTTAAGGGTTTTTAACCCCTAATTTAAGTACATAGTGTAATTAGGAGGTTTCAATCAACCTTGTTTACCATGTTTTCTAGGTGAGCTATTTGACGTATTCAATCCCCTTGTGCCATTCGGCAATCTTGGGTGACGAGAAATCATAGCTTACCACATATTTTGAGTCTCCCCTTTTATTTTTCTTAGCGGGACCTGCTTGGGGATTTCATCACCCCAAGGGACGATTCCAACCACGCGTACCGGCAGGGTATAAAAGGGGGGAGAGCGAAATTTTACCTCAATCCAACCACGTAATTGGCGAAGCATCGGGATGTTGTGAAGAGTTGGTCTGAGCCTTTTAAGTTCCTGACTCACACTTGTAACAAGTTGGTATTCACGGTTTGGGTCTCATGTACAGGGTGTATATTGACGACTCCCTAGTAACCATGTTCATCTTAGATTAGAGGACTTTGTCGACCATACCCTCTCTACTAGACTTGTTGATGGCGATTTTGGCACCACAACAAAGCAAGCAAAATATTGCTATTTTCATTCTCCTAAAAGAGAAAGGCAACACCTAGATGCCTTAGCTCCCAAGGTCTTTGTAGTTGGGTCTCAACTATGTTGATGTTACTCAATGGTCAATGCAACAATAATATTCAAGGGGCTTGCTAGTGTTAAGCTTTTGGACTGTTCTTAAATCAAGCATGAAAATAAAGCCTACTTTAACTGGGGTTTTTAAAGAAACAACAAAAGATAGATTAGGGTTTTGAAACAGATAGAACAATAGTTCGTCCAACTTTAACCAGACTTGTTAACTTCAAGAAATTTGTAAACCAAAACTGCAGAACAAGATAAGCTTGTGATTGACACACAGCCTCTTTCATTCACAGTGCTAATTTGCATAACAGATTTTAATTACCATTTAAATAAAACACAAAATAATATTTCATTCCTTGAAGGCTCCACAAATCAAATGATCAAACTAAGACAAGTATCATTCAAGAACACAACATGAAGTAGATTAAACTCTGATTGCTTCTACTGTCATTTAAAATAGATAAACAATGTTTACAAAGCTGGCACAATCACCAGTGTACAGAGAATCTAAATCTTCAGATTGTTTCCCACTACACTAAGAAAATTCAGAAAATACATCACAATCTGTACTAAAACCTCACTGCTAACCAAGAAGACAAAGAGGAGCTATTATTACTCAGAATCAAGATGCAACTCTTTCTTCTTTTGTTCACTGACTAACGCCTAACAGCCCTAACTTTCTTTTAAATCCTTCTAACAAAGCTCTATTTTCTTTCCAAAAGTTCTAACCTTTACAAAGAGGCAAGCCTACCTTATATATAGGATGTATCAACTTGAATGTGTTGTCCCCTGCACTAGGGTTTTACAAAATATTTTCCGACTGTAGGAGGGTCGGCCCTCAAATCTTTTGAAGGGAGTCAATGTGTATTCAATGTGGAAGCCCTGTTGTCCATGCTCACAAAGGATTTTTATCCTCAAGAGAAGTCCTTTTGATCTTTTGGTAGCTGCTGCATTTACTCTTCTGCCTCGGTGTCGATCTTCAAAGTCCCTGTGCAACTTACCTTGAATGCTCAAAATATCCCTATTAATATTGGCCTACCTCCTGTCAGTAGTGGCCACAGCTATCCCTATGAGTCATTGATCTTTCATCTTTCTTTCGGCTTCCCTCACATCCCGGACTTCTCTGTATACTGACCATTCTCTTGGAAAACATCCTTGAGCCCACTTGCAGATCTAAACCTCATCACCTGAATTAGTCTATCATCATCTGTTCTTAGAAGGATTCCATCTGGTTTGTATCTTGTCGACCTTCTTACACAGGGGTGGTCAATCGGTCAAAGGGACCAATGAATCAGTCCTTCGGCTCCCTCACTGGATGATCATAGGCCACGTAGGATTCTTTGGCACTCAAAAGCAGTTCGCTTGGCCGTCGCATGTCGGTGAGACACCATCGGTGTCTCCCCGATGTGACTTCATCCATCGGGCATCTATCAGCAAGAGACGAGACAGTCGGTGAGATGTATCGGCGGGCTCAGAAGTTATATCAAGCTCACAAAAGACAACTGGCATGATTATCGCTAGTCGGTAGGACATCATGGCGAAATCCTCTTATCCCCCCTAGCTCACTCTTACTCTTCGGGCATTGAGCTCTCCTTGCAGTCGGCGAGACCATCACTCATCGCCGTGACCTCACAGCGAAGCCCTTCATTCGCGTGAAGTCTCCCTGAATTCCTTTTCTTTCTTTTCGGTGGGCTAACTTCATCCTTTCGGTGTGACCTTCACTCATTGCCACGACCCTGTGGTGAAAGCATGACCCTTTGCCAATGCCACTTCGTTCTATGTCAGGGAGAAACATTTTCTTCGTTGGGACCCTATACCGACATCACAACCTTCTGTCGATCCTTGTCATCGGCGTGACTTTGGATCTTTGGCGAGACCTCCCGCCGCATTCATTTCCTTTCGCCGAATTCGAGTGTCACCAATACCTTTCCATGGTCTTACCGATAGACCTCTTTGATTGTGCCTTGTCGGCGAGACCAAACGCATTCGGTGAGACCCTATATCGAGCCAACCACATCCTACCAAAGATTAATCCTTCGGCAGGACCTATGGTGACTCTCATCTGTGTCGCCGTAACTTTCCTTTGTCGGTGAGATGTCCCATAGACATCTCACGTCTCGGCGAAGACCTCCGCTGGCTCACTTTTTGGTCGCCGAGACCCACCAGTTCTTTCACCGATGACCACCAATGGAACCCCCCCTTACCGCGTCGGCATGACTTTCTTTCTTCGCTGAGACCTCTTGGTGGGGAGATAACCCTATGGCGATATAAGAACCCTCTCCTTTCAGGCTTTCCTGTCGGTAAGACTCCACCCATTCGCCGAGACATCTTGCCACACACAAACAGCTACCCCAAAGCCACCTTTGTCGCTGTAACCTTCCTTTCATCGGCGAGACATTACGCTGAATGCCCACACTTTCTCCGAAGACATCCTTGTTAGTGAGAGACAAAGCACTCGGGGAGACCTTCCGCCGAAGACCTAACTCTCACTGAAAGGACTCGTTTGTTTTGCTAGTCAATTGGACATCATTATTTTGCCAAGACTCCACCCCGAACTCAATATTTCCTGCCGAAGTGTATGCCCGGTGATGCTATAGTCGGTGAGACCCGAAGACCTCGCCGTGACCCTTTTCTGAAAGAAACCCCTAATGTCGATAGGAATTTCCACGTCGCCGGGACGTTGACCCCTGTCTTGCCGATAAAGCCTGCATGTAACTTTTGATCACCGTGACATCTCCGGGGTCTTGTCGATAGGCAACACAGATATATATTGACAGAAAGTGCCAGTAGTTGGCTAGACATGAGCAAGGTCTTGTCAACTTTCATCTGCAAGGAGAAATATGACCAATTGTCCTGAGGAAAGCCCAACAAGTGGATCCACTTGAGAAATATGATCGTGTGTGGCCTCTTCCTACAAAACAAATGCTTCCATTAGTCATCAGAAGGATATAAGATACATTTTCATAAGGTATACTTGGACTTGTGATTACTTCATTGAATACCTAACAAGAAAGGAACCAAATTAATCCAAAACAGAGCCAATGTTTAAACAAAACCAGAAGAGAAATTGAAGCAGAAAATAGAAGCAACCCAAGAGCAAGGAAAATAAAACAAAACAAAGAAACCAAAAGAGAAGGGGCACCCATTTTGATCCAGATCAAAGTGTGGTGGTTATGCAAGGCATAACAAATGGCGACTTGGCTAGGAACATGGTTTAACCATTTTCATGAATCTGAAGGATTCAGCTACCCAAAACTCTAGTTCATGAACAGCACAACTCCAATTAGGTCAGTTAAAACAAGCAAGGTAGAGCTAAAATCTCAAATGTAAGTCAAACAATGGCTACCCCTGAATCTATGTGTGTTTTTTATAGTGCATCATTCCTTTCATAAAGTTCTTCATCTTTTGAATAACAATGTGTAAAATTTGGGCTACATGAGTTGATTTCCTTCGTGCAATGATATCCCGGGCATTGCTCTGCTGCCAGTCAGGCGTCCATAGCCCCGACGGAGATACCTCTAGTTCTCTCACAGCATTTCTCTACTACCGGACAAGCATCCATAGCCCCGATAGAGATACTAGAATCACCCATTCATATTGAATCCTCTTTTCTTTTGATAATTCTTTTCTTTTTCTTTTGGAATTTCATATATTTCATTTAATTCTCTTTTTCTTTTCAATATGTCATATGTTCAACATCTGATCTAGGTTGAAAACTACAATGGACCTCATAACAGCACTTAGAAGCCAGATTTTTCACTCAAATTTTACAACACTGACACCTGGGACAAATATACTACTAGAAAGGGAGATGATTTTAATAATTTGTGACAAATTCAAGGGAGCCAATGAATGTTACTTACCTGGTACCTTGTTCCCAAAAAATTTCCACAACCTTTATTTCCCATAAACATGAAACAAAGAATTGAGGACAGAATCATCCAACAAGCAATCTTGAAAACACCTAAACCACTTCTCTCCTAATGACCATAGCATACTTGAGATAACAACCAATCACTTTGAGGTGCAACAAAAAGTTAGATCCCCAAAAAGCAAAACAAAACAAAAAGTAGAAAGGAAAGGAAAAGAACAAAAGGGAGATGTTTACAAGGAGAGAGCAAATTACTTACACAAAGAGCAGCAAGTTATTCACATAGAGGAAAAAAAAATGTTTACAAAATGAAGTACAAAAGCTATGTATACAGATGTAGATTATTTACAAAGAGGAGTCAAAGTAAACTACTTACATCAAGAAAAACAACGAACTACTTAATATACAGAACAAAAATTTAACAAGCCTCATGATTCAAAATAGTGCTTAAGGAACTGCCCATTAACAGGCAAAGGGACCAGCTCCCCAGTTAGGCTACTCAGTCTAAAAGCGTTTTCCCCTAGGATCTTAGCAATTTGATAAGGACCCAGCCATAGTTTGTCAAACTTCTGATGGCTGCCCTTCTTTTCATTGGCTTTATCCCATAACATTACTAGGTTTGATATCCTAAAAGCTTTTATCTTAGCTCTTTTGTCAAACCAGCGTTTGACAACAGCCTAATGTCTAAAGAACTGTTGTAAAGCAGCATCTCTTTGTTCTTCTAGTTTTAACAGAGCAGCTAATCTGACCTCTATCCTATTGTCACTAGAGTAAAATTTTTGCATGAACTCCAGAATAGGTATCTGCAGATGGATAGGAAAGACAGGCTCTTGGCCATATACTAGCTTGAATGGTGAGGTGTTTAAGGCAGCCTTAATCCTAGTCTTATCTACCCGTAATGCGAATCTAAGCTGGGTGTGCCAGTCTCTAGGGTTATGCTCTAACAGTTTCTTAATTACCCCTAAGAGATTCTTATTGGTAGACTCTGCAACTCCATTACCTTGTGGATAATAGTTTGAGGAATACTTCAAGACTATCTTGTGATCATAGGCCCAAGAAATAAACTTAGCAGAGGAAAAAGCGGAACCATTATCACATACCAGAGCGAAGGGTACCCCAAACCTCGTAGTGATGCATTCGGTGAGGAACTTGATCACTACCTTCGTTGTGCTATTTTTGCAAGGTATGGCCTATGTCCACCTCGTACAGTAGTCAATAGCAGTCAAAATAAACTTGTGTCCTGCAGAGGAATTCGGGTTAATTACTCCAATGAAATCTAGTGCCCACTAGGCAAATGGCCTTACCTCATAAACGGGTTGTAGTGGCATGGCTGCATAGCGTTCCTTTAGTGCAAAAACCTAGCAAGTGTGACATGTCCTCACATGCTAGTGTGCGTCCTTGAATACACAGGGCCAATAATAACCCGACCTAAGGATCTGGTGTGCCAAAGAATCTATGGAAGCATGATCTATGCCATGTTTCCCATGAAATTCGGAGATCACTTGCTTGGCCTCTTGATGATCAAGGCATCTTAAGTATAGTCCTTCAAAATTCCTCCTGTATAGCAAATTTCCTTTGAACATATAGTGAGAACTCTTTAGTCTCAGAGCTCTCCTTTGATTTGAATTCATGTCGTCCGGACATCGATTGTTAAGCATAAGGCGGACAACATCAGCATACCAGGGATCGTTGGAGAAGGACTGGGTCGTATATTGCTGGAAAACAACATTATTACTAGCATCCGCCATGGACTGAGATAGACCCGTGCCCCTGACTAATCTCATAGGGCCTATCTCCAGATCAAACTCTTGTAAGATAGCCATCCACTTTCCCCTTCTTTCTCCTAGCTCGCTCTGCATCAATAGGGATTTGACAGTTGCATCTGAAACTACAGCGATGACTTGACTTTGAAGAATGTAATGTCAGAATTTCTTAACAGCCCGAACCAGTGCAAAAGCTTTCTTCTCCAGGAGTGGGTATCTGACTTCTGTGTTCTTGAAGGGAGAACTCATGAATGCAATCGGTCTTTCCTCGGCCTCTTCTTGTCATTGGGTTAATACAGCTGCACACGAGTGCTCAGAGGCAAAAGAATAGATGTAGAACGGCTTGGTGTAATCGAGGCTGGTAAGAATCGGCACCTCAGAGATGGATTGCTTGATTTGCGTGAATGCAGCCTTTGCCTCCTTAGTCCACTCTGTTCTGGCATCCTTCTTCATCATTTCGTTCAGGGGTTTCACGCTTTCGGCAAAGCCCATGATGAACTTCCTCACGAAGTTGATTTTCCCGAAGAAAGACTTCATTTCTTTCTTGCTTCCCAGTCGGGTGATCTTCATAATAGACTCGACTCAGTTTGGATGGATTAATATTCCTCTTTCTGAAATTATATGTCCCAAGAGCCTTCCTTCAGAGACTCCAAACACGCACTTGTTAGGATTCAAGGAGATGCCATATTGAATACACCTCTGGAGAACCTTGGCCAAGTTGGCAGCATGATTAAGTCAATCCTTGGAGAACACTGTTAGGTCATCTATGTAAACAATAATACATTTTCCAATTAGATCTTTGAAAGCTATGTCCATGGCGCGCTGGAAAGTTGCTCTAGCGTTTATCAGACCAAATGGCATCCTTTTGTATGCGAATGTTCCCCACTTGGTAGTGAAAGCCATCTTCATCCTATCCTCAAAGTCAACCATCACTTGGTTGTACCCAGAGTAATCGACCAAAAATGACATCATCTGTGCTCCATTGACAGTCTATAACACCTCTTCCAAGGAAGGGAGTGGGTAATTATCCTTCTCTGAAGCCCTATTCAGGTTTCTAAAATCGACGCATAGCCTAATCTCCCTGTTCTTCTTGTGGACTGGGACTAGGTTAGCCACCCACGTTGAATGACGCACAGGGAAGATTATCCTTGCAGACAGCAATTTATGAACCTCTTTATAAATCAACAGCTCAATCAGAGCATTGACAGGGCGCTGCTTCTATCAGAAGGGTTTAGCCTCAGGCCTCAAGGGGATAGTGTGGGTCATAACAGAAGAATCAAAGGTCTAGAGGTCTTCATACCCCCATGCAATCACAGCAATATCCCTTTTTAGTGCCCTTACTATGTCTTTTCTAATAGCTTCGGGGCATGCCTTCCCTATGCAGACATTCCTTTCAGGACCCGAGTCAGCTAGGTTAATCATGTCATATTCACCTCCTTTGCCTTCAGTTGATGCCCTCTCTCGAGCCTTTGAATCTGAGTCAAAAATCCTTTCTAGAGAAACCATTCCCTTGGGAATGTTATTAGTTTTCAGATTAAGGACTCCTTCTGTATCACATTCCTCTGGATTCCAATCACCCTGGTCCCTGTTGGATTCATCTATAATCTTCCCCTCAAAAACATCTGAACTTGCTAGGAAAGCCAGTATATGTCGGTCATCATCAAAAACTTGAAAAAAATTTATATTATCAGGAACAGCTAGGGAGGACATCAATTCCACTGAGAACCTTTTAAATTTGGAGCCTTGCATAGGTTCCAAGGTGCTTGTAGCAATAGCCAGTGAATCAGCCACCTGATTTTCTTCTCTAGGGATTAAGCTAATCCCAAATGCATCGAAGTCTTCGATCAAATTCCATAACCTGTTTCTATATTCCGCCAGCCTTTTATTGTGGCAGGTGTACTGGCTACACACTTTCTTTACAACAACCTCTGAATCTCCTTAGACCACCAAGGTTGTAACTTTCTTCTTGTGTGCAAACATCAGTCCCCGTGCCAGAGCTTCATATTCAGCTACATTATTAGTGCACCCAAATTGTAGCCTATAAGAGGCAAAGAGAACTTTCCCTTTCGAGCTGGTTAGTACAATTCCAACACCACAACCGGTTTTGGACTTAGATCCATCAAAGGTTAGGGTCCACAACTGATCAGAAGCAGGGGGTAATCCTTTTGAAGTTTTCATAGGTATTTGGATAGGACTAACCAAGGGTGGGAATTCCTGATCACTTGGACCAGTTACAGGGGAAGAATCCTCCAAAGGTTCCCTAAGTATACTTTGCAATTCTAGCTCAATTATATTATCCGACCCATGGTTATCTTCCTGGTAGTCATTTTCCCCTTGACTTGATTCCTTGAGTTTTGTTTCATTTATGAGTGTAGGGATATCAAACAATCCTTGGGGCTACTCCTTATAAACATGTTGATTCAGGAATATATCCGGGGTGGGATCTATTTGAGAGAGAACTCCTATTGAAGGTGCCTTGTCCCTGGTCAGCATGGTTGCTTCCTTAGCCTCAAATGGAAAGCAATCTGCAATGGTCTCAGGGCGACTTGTGCCAGCTTCCTCAGCTTGGGGAACCTGACTTAAGGTGTCAATGCAATGCTGACAAGTCAATTCATAGAGGTTTTGATAGTGTACCCTGCACCAATTAGGGATTAAAAGGCTTAGCAAGTTAGTGTCTTTCCCTAGGACCAGTTGGTCTTGTTGCAGCTTTCTAATCAGGGCCTGTTGATTTCCATTAATTATGGCATCAAGACACTTTAGTTTGACATGTCTTTAGGATTGAGAATCGAGAAGGTCATAATTTCTTCTTGTTTATAAACCCCCATCTCAGTCTCAAAGTAAGCTACCTCATTGTGACAATCGTACTTAGTGATGATATGCTTGAGGCGAGGCTCACTTTCAATCCTAATCTGGTTAGGAATCCCCTTCCATGATAGCCACATATGTGAAAAGTCAAGGGAGAGATATCCCCCTAAATTTTTCATTAGATCTCGACTTAGTAGCATACCATAGGTCTCAGGGATATCTGCTACTTGAATGTCAATGTTTGTTAAGATCCTAGGATCAGATCCAACTTGGACATGTATGTTCTTTAACTCCCCCACTACATTGACCTTTGTTTTGTCCAGTTGAATGACTTTCTTATTGGTTTGAATGGGGTTTAATCCTAACTTCTTGCATATGGAAAATGGCATGACATTTCCTGAAGCTCCTGAATCCAATAAACAGTTATGTAAGTTCTTGCCAGAAATTCTTAAACTTAAAAGGAAAGGAGGAGTACCTACTTTGCTTCTATATAAGGCTGCATTCATGTCTGCAGGGGAGGTAACCTTGCTCTTTCCTTTTGCCTTATCTGCTTGTTCCAAAGCTTTCAACACTATCTCCCTTTGAGCAGGGCACCACTTCAAAATGTCAAAATATGACAAAGAAGTTTTTTGTTTTTGCATCTCAGAGACAATGTCAAATTTTGCATTAAAACTTGGATTACTTTTGAAAACAGCAGAGGGATTACCCTTGTTATGGAGGTCAGACGGGCCCTTTGGTGGAGAAGGGTTATTATCAGCACTTTGATTTGGGGGTACCATATGATTAGGGGGTGCTGATGTAGTAAATGGACCCTTACTTTGATTTCTCAGGAATTGTCCTCCTTTTGACTGAAAGGCTTGGGCATCATATGAGTCTTCTTCAGGTTCATTTTCTTCTTGTCTTGGGAATGAAAGCTCCTCCTCAAAGAGCTCATAAGTCATGGCAGTATCCACTCAGTCACCTCCTTTGTTCGAATTCCCTTGGAATGTGTGGGCATCTTCATGTGCCATTTTGACAATTTTCTCCATTTGAGGGCAATTTACCTTTGAATGAGTCGTTGTATCATGCAGCCTACACCAGTTAGTCATGAAATTCAGGTCAGCCACATTCGCAGTGACTTCTCCTCATTTGCTTGATAGTTATGAGGAACTCCATCATTATTAGGCCATGTATTCCATTGCTTGTTGTTATTTATTATCTGTTTATACCCTCTATTTTGGCTTTGATAACCTCTCTGGTTGTAGTTGTTATTGTTCTGATAAGAACCCTGGTTGTTGTTGCTTTGATTGGGGTAATTAACCTGATTCTGAGATGGGTTCAACCTAAGCTGAGCCATGTCATTAGTGACTTGGGACAGTGTTTTCTTCAAGGTTTCTACTTCATTGGTAAGCTGAGTAGTCTTTTCACTTTCAATAGCCTTAGCCATAGGTGGCTAATCAACATGGCTTGTGGTTCCAACTTGGTTATGAAGACTTTGGGGACCTTGGGGTTGCTGAAAGGGGTCAGTAGTCCTATTAGTAAAGAATGGAACTAGTGGTTGGGTTTGTAATTCAGACGTAGGCCCATAGTGGGAAGGAGACATCCTTGGGATAGTGTTAAATAGAGGGGTTGGGCTAAACATATGATACCCTAGTGAAGGAAAACCTCCTCCCAAACTCAGTTGAGAGTTAGTTTGTTGTTGCAGCTTAATAGCCAGGTGATAAACTTTGGATAGGGAATCGATATCAACTAGTTGATAAGTTCTTTCTAGGAATAAACCTAGTAGAGGGTTGATAACCCTAAAGTATGTCTGAATGGCACTGATCTCAATAACCAAATAGGGATCTTGTAATCTCCTATACATTCACTGGAACCTAGTATTGAATAAAGGCAAAGATTCACTTGGTTTCTTCCTTATGGTTGCAAACTGATGATATAAAAGAGTTGGATCCACATAGACCCTAAACTGATTGATGAATGCATTTTCTAAATCTGTCCAAGTCAGAATAGAGCCTTGAGGAAGATTGAGGTACCAATTGTATGCCATGTCCCCTAAGGAATAAGGGAACAACCTACAAACTACATCATGATGAGCTATTTGAGCTCTTGCACAGGCATCCTTAAAAGCCTATATATGCTCTTCAGCACTCCTTGATTCACCATGAATGTACTTAGGGCAGAATTTCTCAGGATTTTTGGGCATATCATGAAAACCTCTAGGGATAGTCCCCAATGGAGAGGAATTATTCTGAAAGAATGCCATTGGTGGTGGTGGTGGTGGTTGAGCCAGTTGTTGTGTGGGTTGAATCAACTATAATGACACTTGAGATAGACATGATGGTGGATTAATAAGTATCCATTGGGGTACTGGTGAAAAACCTGGTGGAGTGAGCGGAGATGACAAGGGTGGTATGATGGTTGCCCTAGTCTTATGATTCTTGTGTCTTGTTGGGGTCTGAAGTTCTATCAAAGGCGGTGGATTTTCAGCTGATCGAAGAACTCTGTGGGACTTCTCTGGAGATGAAAACCCATGTTTATCTATCTTTCCCTTATGGCCCTTCTTCTAGCACCAGTTCCTATTGATGGTGATTTTGGCACCACAACAATGCAAGCAAAATATTGCTATTTTGCTTCTCCTGAAAGAGAAAGGCAACACCTGGATGCCTTAGCTCCCAAGGTCTTTGTAGTTGGGTCTCAACTATGCTGATGTTACTCAGTGGTCAATGCAATAGTAATATTCAAGGGGCCTGCTGGTGTTAAGCTTTTGGACTGTTCTTAAATCAAGCATAAAAATAAAGCCTACTTTAACTGGGGTTTTTAAAGAAACAACAAAAGATAGATCAAGGTTTTGAAACAGATAGAACAAGAGTTCATCCAACTTTAACCAGACTTGTTAACTTCAAGAAATTTGTAAACAAAAATTGCAGAACAAGATAAGCTTGTGATTGAAACACAGCCTCTTTCATTCACAGTGCTAATTCGCATAACAGATTTTAATTACCATTTAAATAAAACACAAAATAATATTTCATTCCTTGAAGGCTTCACAAATCAAATGATCAAACTGAGACAAGTATCATTCAAGAACACAACATGAAGTAGATTAAACTCTGATTGCTTCTACTGTCATTTAAAATAGATAAACAATGTTTACAAAGCTGGCACAATCACCAGTGTACAGAGAATCTAAATCTTTAGATTGTTTCCCACTACACTAAGAAAATTTAGAAAATACATCACAATTTGTACTAAAACCTCACTGCTAACCAAGAAGACAAAGAGGAGCTCTTATTACTTAGAATCAAGATGCAACTCTTTCTTCTTTTGTTCACTGACTAACTCCCAACAGCCCTAACTTTCTTTTAAATCCTTCTAACAAAGCTCTATTTTCTTTCCAAAAGTTCTAACCTTTACAAAGAGACAAGCCTGCCTTATATACAAGATGTATCAACTTGAATGTGTTGTCCCCTGCACTAGGGTTTTACAAAATATCTGCTGACTGTAGGAGGGTCGGCCCTCAGATCTTTTGAAGGGAGTCAATGTGTATTCAATGTGGAAGCCCTGTTGTCCATGATCACAAAGGATTTTTATCCTCAGGAGAAGTCCTTTTGATCTTTTGGTAGCTGCTGCATTTACTCTTCTGCCTCGATGTCGATCTTCGAAGTCCCTATGCAACTTACCTTGAATGCTCAAAATATCCCTATTAATATTGGCCTACCTCCTGTCAGCAGTGGCCACAGCTGTCCCTGTGAGTCATTGATCTTTCATCTTTCTTTCAACTTCTCTCACGTCCCAGACTTCTCTGTATACTAACCATTCTCTTGGAAAACGTCCTCGGGCCCGCTTGCAGATCTAAACCTCATCACCCAAATTAGCCTATCATCATTTGTTCTCAAAAGGATTCCATCTGGTTTCTATCTTGTCGGCCTTCTTACACAGGGGCGGTCAATCGGTCAAAGGGACCAATGAATCAGTCCTTCGGCTCCCTCACTGGATGATCACAGGCCATGTAGGATTCTTTGGTAGTCAAAAATGATTCGCTTGGCTGTCGTATGTCGGTGAGACACCATCGGTGTCTCCCTGATGTGACTTCATCCATTGAGCAGCTATTGGCAAGAGACGAGACAGTCGGTGAGACTTCTCGGCGAGCTTAGAAGTTATATCGAGCTCACAAAAGATGGTTGGCATGATTATCGCTAGTTGGTAGGACATCATGGAAAAATCCTCTTATCCCCCCTAGCTCACTCTTACTCTCTAGGCATCGAGCTCTCCTTGCAGTCGGCGAGACCATCACTCATTGCCGTGACCTCACAGTGAATCCCTTCATTCACGTGAAGTCTCCCCGAATTCCTTTTCTTTATTTTCAGCGGGCTCACTTCATCCTTTCGGTGTGACCTTCACTCATCGCCAAGACCCTATGGAGAAAGAATGACCCTTCACCGATGCCGCTTCGTTCTATGTCGGGGAGACTCATTTTCTTCGCTGGGACCCTATACCGACATCACAACCTTCTGTCAATCCTTGTCATTGGCGTGACTTTGGATCATCGGTGAGACCTCCCACCGCATTCATTTCCTTTCACCGAATTTGGGTGTTGCCAAGACCTTTCTGTGGTCTTACCGATAGACCTCTTTGATTGTGCCTTGTCGGCAAGACCAAACGCATTCGGTGAGACCCTATATCGAGCCAACCACGTCCTACCGAAGATTAATCCTTCGGCAGGACCTTCGGCGACTCTCATCTATGTCGCTGTAACTTTCCTTTGTCGATGAGATGTCCCATAAACATCTCACGTCTCGGCGAAGACCTCCGCTAGCTCACTTTTTGGTCTCTGAGACCCACTGGTTCTTTTGCTGATGACCACCAATGGAACCCCCCCTTACCGCATCGGCATGACTTTCTTTCTTCACTGAGACCTCTTGGTGGGGAGATAACCCTATGGCGATATAAGAACCCTCTCCTATCGGGCTTTCCTGTTGGTAAGACTCCACCTGTTCGCCGAGACATCTTGTCGCACGCAAACAGCTACCTCGAAGCCACCTTTGTCGCCGTAACCTTCCTTTCATCGGTTAGACATTACGCCGAATGCCCACACTTTCTCCGAAGACATCCTTGTTGGCGAGAGACAAAGCACTCGGGGAGACCTTCTGCCGAAGACCTAACTCTCACCAAAAGGACTCATTTGTTTTACTAGTCAATGGGACATCAAGCTTTTGCTAAGACTCCACCCTGAACTCAATATTTCCTGCCGAAGTGTATGCCCAGTGATACTATAGTCGGTGAGACCCAAAGACCTCGCCGTGACCCTTTTCCGAAAGAAACCCCTCATGTCGATAGGAATTTCCACGTCGCCGGGACGTTGACCCCTGTCTTGTCGATAAAGCCTGCATGTAACTTTTGATCACCGTGACATCTCTGGGGTCTTTTCGATAAGCAACATACATATATATTGACAGAAAGCGCTAGTAGTCAGCCAGACATGAGCAAGGTCTTGCCGACTTTCATCTGCAAGGAGAAATATGACCAACTATCCTAAGGAAAGCCCAACAAGTGGATCCACTTGAGAAATATGATCATGTGTGGCCTCTTCCTACAAAACAAATGCTTCCATTAGTCATCAGAAGGATATAAGATACATTTTCATAAGGTATACTTGGACTTGTGATTACTTCATTGAATACCTAACAAGAAAGGAACCAAATTAAGCCAAAACAGAGCCAAAGTTTAAACAAAACCAGAAGAGAAACTGAAGCAGAAAATAGAAGCAACCCAAGAGCAAGGAAAATAAAACAAAACAAAGAAACCAAAAGAGAAGGGGGACCCATTTTGATCCAGATCAAAGTGGGGTGGTTATGCAAGGCATAACAAGACTTAGGCTCGTACTGTCTAAATTGTCTTATTTGTGCAAAACCAATGATTATTTGATTTATTTCACTTAGCCATAGTCTTTTGATTGATGATTGTTATGTTTTGAGTCCTTTGCCTTGGTATTTTTGTCATAAATTAAGTCAAACCTCACAAACAGCCATATTTTCCCCACAAACAGCCAGATTTGACCCCACAAACAGCCAGATTTGACCTCACAAACAGCTAGATTTGCCTCACAAACAGCCGGATATGCCCCCCTTGTGAAAAATTTGACCAATTTTTGCTCCTTGGGTGGACTTGCCCTCATCCAGGGGCAGACTTGACCTTCAAACTAGTCCCTTTGGAGTCTGTCTTGGACATTTTTTATCAGTTTTTCCTCCTTGGGCGGACCTGACCCACCTAGGGGTGGACTTGACCTGTTGACCAAACTGTTTCAAGCTTTTTTTGGCTATTTTTGATCATTTTTTACTCCTTGGGTAGACCTGACCCACCTAGGGGCGGACTTGACCTGTTGACCAAGCTGTTTTAGGCCTGTTTTGGCCATTTTTGATCATTTTTTGCTCCTTGGGCGGACCTGACCCACCTAGGGGTGGACTTGACCTATTGACCAAGTTGTTTCAGGCCTATTTTGACCTAATTTTCTTAGTTTTTGCTCCTTGGGCGGACCTGACCCACCTAGGGGTGGACTTGACCTGTTGACCAACCTGTTTTAGGCCTGTTCTGACCTTGTTTGATCAATTTTTACTCCTTGGGCAGACCTGACCCACCTAGGGGCAGACTTGACCTATTAACCAACCTGTTTCATGCCTGTTCTAACCTTGTTTGATCAATTTTTACTCCTTTGGCGGACCTAAGCCACCTAGGGGTGGACTTGACCTATTGACCCACCTCTTTCAGGCCTGTTCTGACCTAATTAGACCAATTTCGCTCCTTGGGTAGACCTTCCCTTCACAGGGGCGGACCTGACCCTTGACCGATCAACTTTTTTATCCGCTTTGTCATTTAAAACCCTCGTTCCACCATCTCGATCACTCATCTTCCTGTTTCGAACATCTATCCACTCATTTCGAGAATCCATTTGCCATCCTAAATGTTCATCCCCTCAACTCGTGCATCCATTCACCCATTCAAAACCCATGTTCTGATTATCTTTTCCACATTTTGGACCATCGGTATCCCATTCAAACCTTGTTAAAGCGGTTATCCAAATTGACCTAGGTGTTCATCTCTAATCGTCATCCATCAAAACCAACTTCGGATCATCATCCATCCTAAGTCAGTCGTCCTTGTTGGCCCAATCAATCCACTTCTATCTCAAGCTGGATTCAGTGTTGTTATCGTATAGCCCCCCTTTGTTCGATTAATCAACACCTAGCATTACCAAGGATCACTCTTGAACTGGGTTTCAGATTCAGATCACTATCATTCATTCTATTCAATCATCAAACCAAATTGAATCGTTATATCATCCAATCCAGATTGACTCATCATCTACTGATCAACCTAGCCCACCTTGGTCAAATTGAATCAATCTCATCGAGCCCTAGCCTCGGCAGCTAGTCAATCATCCAATCAAACCAATCCTATCGAGCCACATCCATTTTGTCTAATCAATCATCAAATCAAATCAATCCTCTCACCACCAAGGTCATCCTAATCTGTCATATCATCTTCCATGCTCGTTCAGACCCAGTCACAAATGAGGAGAATGGTCAAACAACAATCCCAACCAAACATCCCTCAAGATCCAGACAATGCAGCTAATGCCTCACAAGACCCCAATAACAGTGCGAACATCCCTCGAGATCCACACAATGGAACGTCATCACAATTCAATATCGATGGTCAAAACATATCACCCCCTGGAGATGAAAACATGGTCATTCAACCCAAGGTTACATTTGAGGAACACTTTAGTAACCCAGTCAATGTGCAAATGACAGATCACCTTCTTGAAAAACATGGCGAAGAAATCTTGGCTCACTTAATTAACAAGGGTGTCAAACTTCCATCAGGTATCGACCTCTCCAAGTATGGCGGTTCCACACCTAATATACCCCAAGGTTCACACAACGTACCAAGTAGTTCATACATCCCCAATGTTCCTTCCGTGGAAGGTTGGAACCAACCGAAATTCAGAAACGCCATTCTGTATCCTGTTGGAAATCCTCCGCATCCAAAAATCTCGGTCATAGGGACACCCCAAACCACTGATCCCAATGATCCTTTTGCCTTTGGCATGCCACAAAACGTCCCGCAACCACAACCACTAATGCTACCGGCACCACCCCCTTCGAATTTGCCTCCCATCAACACTAGGGGCAGCCCTTTCACTGCATTGCCTCCACCTTCTAGGGCCCTAAACCAACCGTCACCTTCATATGCATCCCCACAGCCACCTCAATCTAATCTACCCCCTCTGAATGTCCCCTTCGGTACCCAACAAACTCCCTTGCAAAATCCCCCTACGTTATCCCAGCCGCCCCAACAACAATAACCGCTATTTTCCTCACAACAACCACCATATCAGTGGCAAAGCAATCTGTCCCGACCTCCCACTCAGACCATATCTCCTTTCCTCGCATCCATCCTATGACCACGAGCTCAAGCACAGTACAACATGTCGTCTCGGCCCACGCAACATCTCACATCACATCAGCAACCACCATAGTATCCTTATTACCAATAGCAGACCCAACAGCAACCACCTTATGCGGCCTCCCAACAATCACAGCAACTCCCCTAGTATCAACGAGTCAATCCACAACATCACATCCAAGCGCCTCAGCAACCCACCTCACATCTTTATCAAACGAATCCATATTATACCTCACAACAACCCACGTATCAACAAAATCCCCCGGCATACCAACAAGGGATGTCATCACTCCACCATCCAAACCCATACCTCAACAATCCAACATTCTCTCAGCAGGATCCTCTATCATCCTACCATCCATATCCATCCAACCCACCACCAGTCAACTAAGATTTTCTAGAAATTAAGGCTACTTTGAGAGATCTTCAGGCAGGGACTGGCAAAGAATCATTCAAATTCAAGGACATATGCCCATATCCATTCAATCCCTCCATCTCATTGATCCCCTTCCTAAACATTTTGAAATACCAAAATTCGACAGATACAGGGGGAACAAGGATCCCAAGGCCCACTTACAGGAGTTTTACTCCCAGTGTCAAGAATTTATGCACAACCACAATTATCTCTTGTGCCTATTTCTGCGGAGTCTGACAGGCATTGCCCTAGACTGGTTCATGACCCTCAAAAGAGGGTCCATAAAATCTTTTGCGGACCTATCAGAAAATTTTATCTCCTACTTCTCCTTCAATTTGGAGGACACTGACACCTTAGATCTCCTCAAAGAGAAGCAATGGGAGGGGGAAACCTTTGCTAGCTATCTTCAAAGGTGTCGTGCGTTAGCAAGACGAATGAAGACCCCTCTAAGAGAGAAGGACATGGTCACCCTCTTCATGGAGAACTCTCATCCCGACATGGCTCATAACTTTAGGTTACATTGTGTCACCACTTTCGAGGAGCTACTAGAAAAGGGACCTATCCTTGAACGTGCCCTTGTTTCCAAAGGGCACATCAAAATATATAACCAGGATAAAGAAAGGTCATTCAATGACAAGCCACATTTTTGGAACAAGAACAAGAATGCAGTAAATGACAGTGTCACTGATACTAAACATGTCCAAGTGGCTAATACATCACAAAGACAACAACCATCCATACCTAACACCATATCAGTACCACAAGGGCACCTCATCCTCCTCAACAGTCAAATCAGAACAACCAAGGGAACGCTAAATGTCAGTATGCTCAATTAGGAGAACCCCTGAGTGTTGTCTTCAATAAATTGTTATAGATCAATTATCCAATCACATACCCTATCACCAAGACACTTGACGAATCCAAGCCCAAGCCTACATGGTTTAGGGAAAATGAATATTGTGAGTTCCATAAAATCAAAGGACACTCTTTGAATAAATGTCAGGGTTTGAAAAACTATGTCCAAGATCTCATTGATCGAGGAGATATCAAGGTTGACACCAGTCAAGCTTTGTCGTCCAATGCTTAATTGAAGATATATCAAAATAGCTTTCCAAATCATAATCAAGGCCCGAGCACCTCTAACAGTAATCCCCAAGACAACAGCACAAACAATGTGAGCTATAAGAATGTACCCCTCAATTACGAGGGTATTATTCATTACATTGAGCAGGTAGAACCCCGTGTATCCATGATACATGTCAAATCCAAAGACCTCAGTATGTTGTTACTACACGACAAGCCTGCATCACTGTCCCTACAGCCTCTGCACCCACCCAATAAACTCTTGTAAGCTCCCAGTACAACATCCTTGATCACTTAGGAAAGACCCCTACTCATATCTCCATTTTGGATTTGCTTAAGTCTTCTCATGTACATCAAAAAATTCTTAATAGAGCCCTACAGGAAACCCATGTACCTAATGGCATTGATCCTACACGATTCCAAGCTTTGGTCAGACACCTGGCTTTATCTTACCAACTGTACTTCAGCCAAAATGACCTGCCAAATATTGATGTCAATCATAATCTCCCCTTGCACAACATCCTTGATCACTTAGGAAAGACCTCTGCTCATATCTCCATTTTGGATTTGCTTAAGTCTTCTCATGTACATCAAGAAATTCTCAATAGAGCCCTACAGGAAACCCATGTACCTAATGACATTGATCCTACACGATTCCAAGCTTTGGTCGGACACCTGGCTTTATCTTACCAATTGCACTTCAGCCAAAATGACATGCCAAATATTGATGTCAATCATAATCACCCCTTGCATATCGAAGTCGTTGTTGCTTTCCATAAAATAAAAAGGGTCTTGGTAGATGATGGCTCTGCCCTCAATTTGTGTACTCTAAAATTCATAAAATAGGTGGGGTATACTCAAGCAGATTTAAGTAATCAGATCATCATGATCAAGGCCTATGATAATGCATAAATGAATTCATAGGGAATTATCAGTCTTCCTATCCAAGTGGGACCTGTGGTTCAATACACTACATGTCATGTCCTTGATCTGGACTTTCCATATAATCTCCTCCTTGGTCGCCCATGGCTCCATGCTATGCAAGCCATCCCTTCCACGTACCATCAGTTCCTAAAATTCCCCGTCAACAGACAAGAAGTCACCATCTATGCTGACCCCCAACCATTTGAATATTGTCGCGCTTTAGAAGCATCCTTCCCCCATTTACATTATTGTCCCGGGGTTGAAATGGGGGCATCTCAGTCATCATCCGCTAATCCACCCTCCATCACGATAACCACTCCATCTTCCACCACTGATCCTCCAGTCACAAAAGTCCAGATCATTGACAAAGGGTGTGGTGAATATGAAATGCATACTGCTCTTAACATAGCAACCATGCCCCTATCACCACACAAGTATGGCCAACCTTCACATGCTACTCCAAAGGAAGACAAGACTATCACCTTCAGTGGTAAAAACATCCCTACCACCACTTTCAGGTCCCCTAGTATCAAGATAGATGCACCAGAAGAGGATATAAGTTAATGGGTATATCGAGAAGAACCCCAACCAGATCCCCCTCTAAAGGAATATTTTCAAGAAGCATATCCTTGGTCAGCTAAGTTTGCAGAAAAGTATAACTACCAAGGTAGGGGCCTAGGTAAAGAAGAACAGGGGTGGTTGCAACCTATTAATACATCAAAGTTGCCGAAGAACATAGGCATAGGATACGATAAAAATTAGAAAGGCCTTGCAACATCGTCTAATACCTCCAATAGTGTCGCCATGGACAATGGATCATTGGAAGATATACCCAAGGAGGAATCCATCATACATGCATATGATGACGTCGATCACACCGACCTATCATCCATGTTCGAATTCCTATATGTCTGTACCATTAGCCTATCCCTTCGCCACCCTGAGCTCATTGATTGGGACCTACGTAATAACACACCCGTCAATATGTCTGCGGATACATATGTCAACCTCATGGGATTGGGGGAGGATGAACACTCCAGTCGCAAAAATAAGAATAGGAAAAAGAAATGGTCATCTAGTGAAAACCTCCCTGAGGCACTTCTTGACCTTGAAAAAGTAAAAATAAAGGATGCATCCAATGGTGAAAACCTCAAAGAGGCGCTGGAAGATGGAGATGTTCATCTTCCCCTTGTGGGAACCCAGTTATCTGCCCAATCATCTATTCTAATTGAAGATACTCAAGAAGTTAATCTGGGTATTACTGAAAATCCTAAGATCACCTATGTAGCTAAGTCACTCTCAGAGCAAGAGTACCTAGTCATCGTGCAGCTACTACAAGAGGGAATCATTAACTTTGGTTGGTCATATTTAGACATGTCGGGCTTAGAACCCGCCTTAGTGGTTCATCATTTAGATGTTCGCCTAGATGCCAAGCCTGTTAAACAGAAGCTCTGCAAGATGCATCTACAGGTCGCATTATTAGTCAAGAAGGAATTGGAGAAGTTATTGGATGCAGGTTTTATTAGACCAATTGACTACTCTAAGTGGATCTCCAATATAGTACCAGTTTCCAAACCAAATGGAGACATTCGGATCTGCACAGACTTCAGGGATCTTAACAAGGCCTGCCCAAAGGATGATTTCCCTCTGTCTAACATTGACATCTTGGTCGACCTCACAGCAGGACATGAGATGCTATCCCTTATGGATGGCTTCTCTGGTTATAATCAGATTTGAATTGCACCTGAGGACCAACACAAGACTACCTTCACAACACCTTGGAGTACTTTTTGTTACAATGTTACGCCCATTGGTCTCAAAAATGCGGGGGCAACATATCAGAGGGCAATGACAGTCATCTTCCATGACCTCATCCATATCATCATAGAGGATTATGTTGATGACTTGTTAGGGAAATCCAGAACACGAGCAAAACATCCTATTGTCCAGAAAAAGATCTTTGAACGATTAGAGCATTACAAGTTGCGGCTAAATCCAAAAAAAGTGTGTCTTCGGGGTTAGGTCAAGAAAATTGTTGGGTTTTATAGTCTCCCGAAGGGGTATTGAAGTTGATCCCACCAAGGTGAAGGCTATTCTGGACATGCCACCCCTGCGCAATCTAAAACAGTTAAGAAGCCTCCAAGGAAAGATGCAATCCATTCGTCGGTTTATAGCCCAACTCACGGATAAGTGTCACCCATTCACTCATCTCATGAAGAAAGACTCCACCTTCCGATGGAACCAAAAGTGTCAAATGGGTTTCGATAAGATCAAAGAATACTTAGCTCATCATCTGATCTTGATGCCACGTATTCCAGGGAAACCCCTTCTGCTGTATATCTCTGCCACTTCATCCTTTTGAGAAGTTTCCCGAGGCCCCCTTTTCCGTCCCCGTCCCCTTCTCGAGGGGGCATACCCTACCATGCTCTCCCAATCTTCTGTCATAAGCCTTCCCTTGTGAGACCGGGGCATCCCCTTTAATTCTCCTCCATTTGGGTAGCTCATAATCTCTCTTGTGACGAGGCATCTCTTTTCCAAGTCACTTCTTCCATAAAGTCATATGTGTTTTATTTTTATTCAAAACCCTATTATCCTAATAGTGTTTCAAAGAGGGTAAAAATGTAGACATCCAAATTTGACCAATTCCATATGGTCAAAATCATCTTCTTAATCATCCCTTTGCTTTTTTAAAATCATCCTCTTTGCTGGTATTAATTAAATCATTTATTTAATTAATATTGTGTTTCTTGCATAAGGTTTCCCAAAGTATTTAATTTAATAAATAATTTTCCCCTCTTTTCTCTCTAAATCAAATAAATGCATCACTTTATTTAATTTAGTCATATTATCTTTTGGAATTTTAAATTTATTTTTAAATTCCCTATTTTCTCTCTCATTGTCACATCCTCCAACTTTTGCAAGTTGGCCTCTAATCCCTCTTAGCAATCTAACCCTCTTTCTTAGTCATAATTAATTTATGATTAAGATGTGCACATCCCTAATCATCATTAGGGTCCCATCCTCCATAATTTCCCACTTGCCTCTAATGAGTCTTTAATTAGTCTAATCAACTACTTGCACAACCTTAATCACCCAATTAGGTCATCTCTAATCCCCATATCATTTATGGAATGTGTCCTTAGTCAACTTCATTAAAATCTTTCTCTTTTTGAACAAGGCATCTCCATTCCCCATGTGAATTTTTAATTCACATTTAATCCCCCAATGCATTTAAATGAATTTTTAATTCCCCACTTGTCCTCTCCCCCACATGGGGACAAGTACCTCTTTTATGAGGAGATTTTGTCCAATCTTAAGGTACTATGTAGCCTCTCCATGTCATGTACTATCCTTCCACCTCATGTACACATCACCTTTTTTGAGCCATATCATATGCCACATGTCAAGATGTGAGGGATTGTGAGTTCTCAACTCACTTTAGCCCTACATCTTGATCTTGGTGGCTCAATCTTGACTGTCCATTTCCCTAGAGATTTCCTAAATCTCTATAAATACCCCATTTTTTTCTTATTTTGGGAGAGATCATGCATTGTAGCCAAACTCTTGCAAAAAAAATCTAGAATCCACATTTAGCCATTTTCACACTTGCATTCACTTTCACCCCTTATCATATCATCATCTAGCTTGCATCTCTTGCCATCCAAGGAGCATACACATCAAAGATCGAAGGACCAACCAAATGATCGATTCGACGCAAGGTAAAAAGTTTCATTTGTTGTCTTTATTTTGTGTTGAATCCAACTAGGATAATCTTGAGGTGTAGGTTGTTTTTAGTGTTATTTTGCACCCTTTTGATTGTTGCTCATTTTCTAGCACATAGATTCGACCTATCACACTAACATCTATCCACCTTTTTATTTCAATTGGTCATTTATATGGGGATATAACTTTGGAAAAAGGCCCCATGACATTTGAATCACAACTTTCAATAAATGAAGATATTAATTTCAAATATATTCATTTGTTTTCCAGGCAGCATTATTAGTTGCTATCAAATGAAAGAGTACTAACACATCTGTTAGGTTTTATTAGTTGGTAACAAATAAATCTATGAATTAAAATAACTTGAGTAGATTTTCTAATGTACATTTTTCTTCAAATTTATCTCAAAATATTAGTGTTATTTCATTTATTGTTCTATTGGATAATAGTTGTGAGTGTTCTTATTAATTTGATGTAAACTATTGAGCTCATAGTGTGACACCCCTTTGTTCTGTTCTGTTATGTTTTTCTTGATAGCTTAGATACTTTGTTGTACCTTATTTTATGTTATGGTTGTTCTATCGCTGACAGTGGGGCGATGATAGACTATATGGATGTGATGATACATTATATGCATGATGATTATGTTTAATATGCTTTATGTTTGCATAGATGCTTAATTGTGATGACATTGCTATATATGCTTATGGTAGTTTAATTGAAATATTATCTCGTCAGTTGATGTGACATTGTCTTGGTGAAGATAACGGTATTGCATCACTTGCTTGCGAGTGCCCTGTGATTTCTACAATTCTCTCTTCACGGTGTGTATGAATTATTATCTATACACATGTACAACTTTTACTTTTTTTATAGGTTTGGAGGTACAAGACAACAGTGTCACCTAGTTTCACAAGTCTGAGCATGTCCACTACTCAACAATAATGATTGGGAGATAGTAACGGGCTACCTAGTCAAACCTTTACCCTAGTACAGTGTGTCTTCAGTTTGTATGTTGGTCATGTTCCTTATCCATGTTGGTCTTGGTATTTTATTTATCGTGCAAGTTTAGATTGTATGGATTAAATTATATGTTGTGATTAAGTATTTAATTAATATGGATATTTTATTATAAATTAATTAATTTAATTTAATTTATATTATTAAGTAATTTTAATTATTAAATTAATTGGGAATTAAAATAATAAAGTTATTTAATTGTAAATTGGATTAAATAAATTGTTTTTAATTTTAAATGCATATTTGGGAAAAGATCTTAGAAATATCTTGGTTTGTTAAAGGAGAGATATTTGTTGTGTGAATTGGAAGTTAGAAGGATTTGTTTTCTTATTGTCTTAAAATTGATTTACAGAGAAATCGATTGAAATGGGTGAAAAAAGAGGAAGTTATTTTCACGGGAAAAAGAGAACAGAGGTTTTTGGAAAATAAAATATTTGTTCTGTGGTTTGAAGAAATTATAGATCTTAGAAGCTTTCTGATAATTTTAGGAATCTAGTTTGTTATATTCTTGGTTGTGGATTGTTTATGTTCTCTAGGAAGTGGCAATTCTTCTAGAGGAAGCTTTGGCAATCTTGGAAAATTGAAGATTACATAGAAGCTCGACATCAATCCTCGGCGCAACAATTCTTCTGGAATAGGTTCCTTAATTGTTTTTGTGAATTTTGTTTTGAAAGAGTTATTTAATTATTGTAATGCAAATTGGAAAATATTAGAAGAGGTTTTCATTATTGTAGAAGCTTTTGTTTTTAAAAGATTGCCTTGAAAATTGAACCTCTATAGAAAACAATTTAGACCCTCTGTGTAAATTGATCATTTGAAATAGATTGATACCAAAGGAAATTATAGATCTCTATAGAAAATCATCATTTTGTTTTGGTTTCCCCAATTCCTTTTAATTGTCTGGGTAAATGAAAATCTTTGATTTTCCTGTAGAAAACTTCTTCTTGTGGAAACTGAATTATTATTCTGTAGAAAATTTCTTGTTCAAAAAATATATATAGATCTAAAACAATCTTTTGTTAAGTTATATATATATATATATATTTGTGAATTTCATAAATAGCACTGAGTTGTGAAAATTATCTATAGAATTTTATTTTATGTTTTTATGGGACTATGAAATCGTCTGTATGGTGATATATATTAAATCATTATATTTTTGTTAAAAAGAAAGAAGTTATGTTCAGGGCGCGAGGGCTACCCCAGAGCCACCCTTAAGGGGGATGGCTATGGAGGCAACATACAAACTACCCACACAGTCGTGCCTCCTTAGGAGGTCCGGCTATGAATAGCACCAGTACCATATATGGTTCGCTCGGATTCTATAGAATTTGATTTTGTTTGTATAACATATATAATATATATATATGATATATATGATATATATATTATTTAGAATATATATTATATATATACATATATATAGTTATATTTTCTTGTGTTTTTTTATATATATTATATATTTAATATATATAATATGGCTCTAGGAAAATTCATCGCCATCAATTCACCGATGGAAAATTCATCACCAACAATTCATCGTGGGAAAATTCACCGCCATAACAAATTCATCGTGGGAAAATTTACGGCCATGACAAATTCACCGCCAAGTAAAATTCATTGCCACCAATTCATCGAGGCGGAAAATTAACCGCCATTAATGTATTTTAATATATATTTCAAAAACTTTGATTTTTTTTGCAAAAGAATAATTTGATTTATGATAATAAAAAATTAATCACATTAACTTTAGAGAATTTGATTTATGATAAAATATATATATATATATCAATATATTTTATTTTGAATATATGATAATAAAAATAAAATTATTTTTCAATATATTTTATGATAATAAAAATAAAAAATTAATCACATAAGAGAATAATTTGATCTATAATGAATTATACATATGAGAACTATATAATTTAATAATTGCTATTGTTAGCTAAAAAAGTAAAATAATGCAAATGAAAATAAAAATTACTATGAACCAAATATAACACAAAAATAAATTAATTTTTAATATATTATCATGTTAAAAACATTAATATCAAAATAAACATAAAAAATATAAAATTGTCAATAAATTGTAATGTAGGTGAAAATTATTTAAAAAAAAAATCAAAGTTTTTGAAATATATATTAAAAAACATTAATGCGTTAATTTTCTGCTTTGATGAATTGTTGGTGGTGAATTTTACTTGGCAGTGAATTTGTCATGGCGGTCAATTTTCCCACGATTAATTTGTCATAGCGGTGAATTTTCCCACGGTGTTGTTGGTGAATTTTCCATTGGTGAATTGTTGGCAATGAATTTGTTGTATGCCATATAATATATATATATATATATATTTAATATATATTTAATATATATATATATATTAAATATATTTATATATAGGTAATTTAAAATGCATTGTGATTATATAATGATGTTAACGAAAAAGGTATAATTGATTTTATAATTAAGTAATATATGTTATAAGTATATATATATATATATATATATATATATATATATATAATTTTATTTAATTGTATATATACATATTGAATATATTTATTTAATGTTTTGTATTACAATAAATATTTGCGAGCATGATTAATTAAATTAGAAATGACTAATTGTTTTTATTAAAGAAATTGAGTTAATTATTATGAGTACTTGTGAAAGTGGAAGTTGAATATTTAGGTTGATTCGTTGTTGATTTATAAATTAAAATTGTGTTTTGGAAAAAGTATTTAAATATGAGATATTGATCTATTGGATTTAGGAAATCCGAATAGTAGTGATTTTAATTACAAGAGTTATTTATTTTAATTTCAAGTGTTTTTGTATTTGTGTAATGGGGGGAAGTATTTGTTATTGTGAAAATCTAAGTCTTCCAGAGATGTAAATTGTGAAAGGGTTGTTGTAACTTTAGTTCACCCTTTGACATTTCCTTGGGTAGTGCATGTAGTCGAATTCAGTATTGGACATTTGTAGGGATGTGATATCTCCCGTGTCATGTTATTATCAATTTGTGCACTGTCTACCCTTGGGTTGTAGTATGAGTTATTGTGTTGTCTATAGGGGAGTGCATGTAGTCGGAGGCGCCTCCTTTGGATTAGGAGAGGATTATGTGATTTGTGCCTCCTTTGGATTAGGAGTGGTTTATGTGGTTTGTGCCTCCTTTGGAAGGAGTGGATTATGTGTTTTGTTGCCTCCAATTGTTTGGAGTGAGTTTCATTATATGTTGCCTCCTAGAGTTGGAGTGATTGTTCATCTAGTTTGTATGCACTTTGGCACCCTTGGTGATTGGTTTTGTTTGGTATGTTGTCGATAGGAGAGTGGCTCTATGTGGGGGTCTGACACATAGAGGGGCACCAAGGTAACTCACTTAGGGTTTAAGTAAGTGATAAATTAAAAATAATTAATGAAAAACTTTCAGACTAATTAAGATAATGAATACCTCTCTCATGACTCATACACTTATTAAGGCTTGAGATGAGACGAGAAGCACAGTTTATATGGGGGTCTGGCGGCTAGTAGAAGCAAGCCAGGGTAACCCAGAATGGGGGTCCGGTAGCCTAGTAAGGTTGAGCCAGGGTAACTCATAGCAAATGATGTGTGAAACTCTCTCTATGACAATCAGAAGTCAGTTTTGTTGTACTATGTATTTGATCATTAGTATCTAGAAGCATTGTAATCATGTTGTTAGTATTGTTCTTTTTTGGTTTAGTATTGTTCTGCCTATGTCTAGAGGTTGTAGGTTTTTCCTTGGAAGCTTTTTACTATCTCCTAACACAGGGGTTGGTCCTTTGGGTACCATATGGTTGGGTGGAACATGCACCTTACTCCATTGGGTTTTCTTCTTGTTCATGTGGATGATATTTCCAGTTGGAGAGCTCGTGGGATCCAGTTTCATTTCATGCTTTATTCAGTTATGTTGAATCTTGTAATTAATTACCCCTCATTTGTTATCAAGGTGGAAGATGTATTATGTAACCATGCTTATTGGATTTACCTCATTCGGGGAATGAGGGTTGTAATCTTATTGTTAAATGATTGTTATTTGAAATCATGTGGTATTTCTTAGTCTTTGATGTAATTTATCATGTATGGAATGTATGTGTTCTTAATTCTTTAAGTAATTAAATGTTATGGTTTCAATTCATGTTTCTTGTTTGGGTTTTAAAGTAATCTCAGTCTCGTAACCTTAGAGGTTGTTGCAATGGGTAGTGAACTTGCATGTTATTTGTACTTAAACAAACAAAAAAATTAGTACGTTTGAGTAGTTAATTGCAACTTCCTCTAGGGTTGTGTGGCGGGGCATTACAATCTTGGTTGTTCACTTTAACATGGTATCAGAGCTTTGAATCTTGCAAGCCCCTTCCTTTTTTTTCATTAGAGAGTTTCTATCATCAAGTTTTCTATTGTGATTTGAGTTTCTTTTATGATCTTGCAAATTCCCATATGCTCTTCTCTTGCGTTTCAATACGATCTTGAGAATCAAAAAGGGTTCGCAAAGATTTTTTAATCCTATATTGCACATATGCATTTTGGTGAGATATGGTGATTATGGAAATTTTGGCTATAGTGGAAGCATTTTGGTTATCCCATTGCATCCAAAAGGCTCGAGAAAGTCATATTTGGCTTTTTTTCACTCGATTTGGTCACCATTTGCAACTTTGGCAAATGAGGGTTTAAAGCTTAGATCTATGAACAGTTTCTTATTGGAAAATTTTTGTCCCAAATGGACCTTTCCATTGCATTTAGAAGGCCCAAAAACTCCTATTCTCATATAAAATTTGTCTATTTTTAGCGAATTTTTATTTTTTCAAGAGGTCGTCATTATAGGCCAACTTTAGCAAGTTTTTCAAAAATTCATCTTTTTGCCACGGTGTCCATTTTTCACAAATGAGCTATCATCAAAAATTTGGTTTGATGAACTTCGCAGTGGTGTAGGTGATTTTTTTTTATTTTTCCATTTTTTGTTAATTTTTTCAGCTCAAAGGTATATGTGCATTTATTACTTGTAACTAGCATAACTTTTTGCATACAAAGTCGAATTTTGGAAAAAAAAATTTGAAATTTCCCAAAAAATCACAAGGGATCTATTTGTAACCTTATTTTTCAGTTTTTGCAAGCTCTTTTTTCTGGAAATTATAAAAATCACCATGTGTTATAAAAAGTTGATTTGAGCTTGTAACTTGTACAAATTGTAAAATTTCTTCATTGTAATTTGTTGGGAGGGTTGCAAATTGAGTTTTAATACATTATGGAGGTGAAAGGCATAACTTAAGTGTCACATTGTCTTCTTTATCTTAGTGTCCCTCTATCCAACATGGCAGATCTAAGGCAAATTGAACTACTCACTCCACACAATTATCAAACATGGAAGCTAAAAATGACTTAATTATTACAATATAAGGGTCTATGGCCAATGTTAGATGTAGAACTACCTCAATTCACAAGGGAATATGAAAAATTTACCCATAGATGTAAAATGGATGAAGCAAAAGGGCTCATTGGCTTACATGTATTTGATAACTTGTTTCATATTGCGGAGTTTAAAACACCTAAGAATGTTTGGGATAAACTTGAAGAATTATATAGTAAAATTAATCAGTTCGGAGTCTTGCAACTTCAAGCGGATCTACAATCACTCTCTCCATATGCATTTCTTTCAATTTAGGATTTTCTTGCACAATTCAAGTTGATTTTGTTACAATTAAAAGGATGTGGACATGATAAATGTAGTGATGAATGTATCTTCTTGATTTTGTCTAAGTTAAGAGGCTCTTATCAAGTGTTATCTTCTACTTTCTACTCTACTACGGATACCATGGGGAAATATTATAAGATTCCTACTTTTGAGTTGTTTTGTGAGTGTCTTACTAGGGAGGAGGCCAAGTTGATTCAGTTGGATGCACTACCTAGTTCTAAGAATCATGATCTAATGGCTCAATCATCCAAGGGTAAAGGAAAGAATAAGAAGAAACCCACAACAGAATCATCTTCAGGTAGTGAGACTCCCTCCAAACCGAATTCAAAGAACAATCAGAAGTCCACTCCATCTCCTTCTTCTACCTTTGGAGATTCTTCTTCCAAGTCCAAGAAAAATAAAGGAGATCCTTGTTCATTTTGTGTCAAAACTAGGCATGATGTGGCTTATTATTTTAAGAGATTAGAAGCCTTGGAGGAAGCTGTGAAGAAGCATAACATTTCAGTGCCTAAATCTTCTTCCGTGGGAAAAGGGAAATCTCTTTCAGCATGGGCCATTCATTCATCTTCAAATAGTTGGATTCTTGCTTTAGGTGCTTCACATCACATGACCAATTCACGTGATCTTTTTGATGTCATTGTCCATACTTCTACTTCTTAGATTGCAGTTGGGAACTCTTCACAGATTCCATTTTCAGGGACAGGCTCTGTTCAGATGCTTGATGGTTGTATTGAGGATGTTCTTCTTGTTCTTGATATTTCAGCGAATCTACTTTCCATCTACAGATTTGTCATTCTGGAGATGGAAAGTTAGTTGAGTTTACTCCATAGAGTGTGACTATTAGACAATTACAAGATCCTGAGAAGGTTGTTGCTACAGGGATTGTTGATCATGAGAACCATTTGTATCAGTTTGATGGCTTTGATTCTTCATCGGGTTCATGTTTTGTTTCTCATGTTGATTCAATAAGCAAGCTTTGGCATGAAATATTTGGGCACTTGAACTATAGATATCTTCAATAGATGCATGCACATAACTTAGTGGTTGGTCTTCCAAAGATCTCTTACATAGATGGCATTTTCCAAGTTGTATTCTTGGCAAGCAACATCAAGATCCTTTTCCTAAGGGTCAAGCTACACGTGCAACCACACCCCTTGAGTTGGTCCATAGTGATCTCATGACCTTCCCAACTCCTTTTTTAGGGGCTAAGTATGTGCTCACTTTCATTAATGATTTTTCTTGATCAAATTGGTCTACTTTCTGAAGCTCAAGAGTGAGGTTCTCACCATCTTCAAGACCTTCAAAACATTTGTGGAGAAGCAATCAAGTTCTTCTCTTTGACGAATACGCACAAATAATAGGTGGGAGTATGTCAATCAGGAATTTCAGGATTTTTGTAGTGAGCATGGTATTCTTCATTAGCACATTGTTCCCTACACTCCTCAACAGAATGGTGTGGAAAAGAGAAAGAACAAGACTCTCAAGGAGATGGCCAATTGTATGATTCAGTCTAGGTCCATGGCTCCATCTTTTTGGGCTGAAGTTGTCAATTGTGTAAATTATATTCTGAACCATATGCCCCACAAGGCAATGTGGAATATGACTCCTGAGGAGGCTTGGTCTCATCACAAGCCTAATGTATCCTTCTTCAGAGTATTCAATAGTGAGGCTTGGGCATTCATTTCGGATGGTTGATGTAAATCAATGGAGAAGAAGAGTCAGTGGTACATCTTTGTTGGCTATTGTGAGGATGTGAAGGAATACAAATTGTTTGATCTTGACACATGAGAGGTTCATTTTTGTCATGATGTTCAATTTGTTGAGTCCTTCACATAGACAGATCCTCCTACGACTTCTTCTTCATCGCAACCTACTCACTCTTCTTCAATTGATTGTGTTTTGCTACTTGATGAAGATTTTGAAGATGGTCTTGATCCACCTCCTCCTCATTCACCCATAGGCCATGATGGGATCGTGTTAATCTTGAGGAGGTTGATCCTCTTGTTTGTGATCCCTTAGAAAATCGTTGTGCTTGTTCTCAGACTTCAGGAATTAGTCTTTTGAGTCATGTTGTTTCAGATGAACCTCAAAAAATTTTAAATGCTTTAGGTATTCTAGAGTGGGATAGTGCTATGTCTTATGAGTATTCTTCTTTGATGAAGAATCACACTTGGAATCTTGTACCTCTTCCTAAGGGAAGAAATTTGGTTCGGTGGAAGTCAGTGTATCGTACCAAGTATGCAACAGATGGTTCCATTGACAAGTACAAGGCTCATCTTGGTGCAAAGGGGTTTTCTCAAGTTGAAGGAATTGACTATTTCGAGACCTTTGCTCCTATTTCCAAGATGGATTCTATTTGTCTTATTCTTGCTATAGCTGCATCATAGGGATGGTCAGTGTATTAGATGGATGTGAATATTTCTTTCTTGCATGGGGATATTCATGAGAAGATCTATATGGAGAAGCCACTAGGTTTTTATGCAAGAATATTCACTTGTTTGCAAGATTCGACGTTCATTATATGGTCTCAAACAAGCCCCTCGAGCTTGGTATGAGAAGATGGATAGCTTCTTGCTTGTTTCCAACTATACTCATTACCATTTTGATCCC
>VDFB02313676.1:0-21980 GCA_007258455.2 Sequoia sempervirens
AAATTTCATAGCATTCATACTTTCATAGCATAGAATCATAGCATAATATAGCATAGAATCATAGCAATAGCAGTATAGAATCATGATATTTTTCATTCACAGCCCCTGTCCATATCCGTATTAGCAATTCCATTCCATCAGCATATAGAATAGAGGTTTTTCATTTGCATACTCATTCTACAACAGCCATTTGGAGAAGCTTACATCAAATCTGAGAGCAGCAACTTCAAATTCCTAGAGATAGAGGAAGATGAAACGGCTCTGAAGAAACTTTGTTTTATTTGATTTCATTTAGTTTTCTTTAGTATAATGTTTCATTTGTATTTGTGTTTTCAATTAGATTAATAAATAAACAACAACACATTTTTGGTGCCCACCGTGGGGCTCTTGCCCCCTTTTTTAAATATCTGTTTGCAGTTTCTTTTGACAGGTTACAGACAAAAACAACAGAATAGCACAGACAACACGTTTCAAGAATTTCATCTCCAGTTTAGCGCATTTGAAGACTGTTGTAGCGCCCTTAACAACTATTGTAGTGCCTTTAATAACTTTTGCAGTGCCCATAATCACTTTTGCAGCGCCCATAATCAGTACTGAAGCACCCTTAATCAATTTTGTAGCGCCCATAAGAGATATTGTAGTGCTTGTAATTAGTATTGCAGCGCCTATAATGTCTGTTGCAGCGCAACTTTTAAAAGGAAGTATTTTGTAATCTGTAATTGTAAAACAGTCTAACTAATTTTGACGTAGCCGCGGACAGTTAGAAATTTTTAAGGATAAAATGAACCAATCCTAGGGTAGTCATCTAAAGTAAAAATAACAAATCATAGGGTAGTCATCTAAAGTAAAACGAACCAATCCTAGGGTAGTCATCTAAAGTAAAATGAATCAATCCTAGGGTAGACACTTAATTTTTGGTTTTGGGCTTAAAAAAAGAATTTTCTTTTTATGTGAAGCAACATCTTCACTTAGTTTAGAAAATTTTCATTTGGTGCTTAAAAACTGAATCTTTGTTTGCTTTGCTTCAATGATGATAGGCCTATGCTCTCCCCTTAACTGGGTGATCAAAATGCCAAACTCACCTATTTCCCTTCATACAATTTCCTGTTTTATTAGCTTCTTTTAGAAGGCTTGCCGTAGTGGGAAAAAGTACTCACCCTACGGGAAAGACCTAAGTGGGAACAACTAAAGCCAAGTTTTCCAACCCACTATAATCAAATGCGGATGGTTGATGAAAATCCCATTCGTCGGTAGTGTGCATTGATAACCATCCCCAAAGCCTTTGTTCTAAAGGTAGGGAGGTCTCTTGAGGGAGTCTATCATTTGCCGCACCGAAGGGAAACCCTTACTATGAACCTAGTGTAGTATCTTATCGAGTCAGTTTATAAACATCATTTCAATCACAGTGCAAGCGAGGGAAGAATCTACCCCTAAGATACTCACCATATAACTGCCAAGGATTGTTTGCTCAGGGGATCCGATATCCACTTCCGTCACTCTAAGTACACACTTGGAAAAGACAAAAACACGGGCGCCCTTTCGGGGGTGACATGGCTATGTGAGTCGACGTAGTTCTAAGATGTGGGCTGTTGATTGCTATGATGACCTACTTGAGAACTAAGAGTGAGTCTGTTTGAAGTGCTTATCATGTGTAAAACCCGTTAAAACACTTTTTGAACAACATTTTGGTTATACACTTGATGTTTAGTATAGGACTTAAGACAACCACTTTAAAACTTGTTTGATGTGTTTTCAATACATTAATTTAGATAAGATCATCCAAAACACTCATTATCACATTGATCAATCTCATGTTACGAGATTGGAAATCCACAAAGTTTGTAAAGAAATCCATTTCCAAAAGGATTAAGAAGCCAAAGAAACCCCTCAATCACAAGAAATTATTGAAGAAGCAACGATTCTTGTATCAAAGTCGAAAAGTTTTACTCAAATATAGAACCTTTCTTCATAGGTATCATGATTTTGTTAGAGTTCTTTCAGATGATTATGCTATAGAGCCCTTATATTCACAAGCTTACTTTCAAAGAAGAGCCCTTTCTCAAAGGCATAACTATAGTCAACGCATTTGTTTCAATTATATTCCCCAACCCGCAATCGAATATTCTACTTGTCCAAATCAAATTTTGCAATAGAGAACTTAGAATACATTAGGCATCTATCATAAAAATCCATCCTTTTACAAAGCCATGATCAAAACTTCATAAAGTGCAAAATCATCCTTTTCTTGATCTTTTGCTTATATTCTCGCTAAACAGGATTTTCATCCTTTCACTTAGGGAACAACACAAGCTACAAGATTAGAAATTCTGTGTAAGTCATAGAATTTTCATTCTATCCTGACTTTCATATATCACACTATTTCACTCTTTTGATCAAAAGTAAGTAGAATTTGGAATAAAATCTATGCCTGTCTTCACGAGATCTCAAAAACAAATGGAAAAAGATGAGGGAGAAACCACTACAAGTAAAATGGGTGACCGTAATGAAAAAGAAGAGGAAACGTTTAATCTTGATGAGTTAACAGAAGAAAAGCTTCAAGAAGCAGAACAGGATCCCCAATTCCATACTCTTATGGAAAGAATTCTAGAACGTAACACAAAAAAATATTTTCTTTCATTAGCTAATCAAGGAGCTAAGTTGCCTCACACTTTTGACATAGAAGGGATTAAACAAAATCCTGAAACTCCTCTTAATGACTTTAGTGCTCTTAACCAACAGATAAAAGAATTACAAGGGAAAATAAAGGAAATGCAAGGAGGTACAACAAAGAAATATGTTTTGGAAGACATATCTCCTTATCCATTTGATAGGAGTCTTCAAATGATCCCATTTCCAAAACATTGCGAAATTCCTAAGTATGATAGGTATAATGGAAAAACTGATCCCATTGACCATGTTAGGGATTTCCGAAACATGAGTCTTGAATTCGCCTATGACGATACTTACTTGATGCGATTATTTCCACGAAGTCTAGGTGTACAATCCATGGAGTGGCTTTCAAAAATCACTCCACCTATCAAAACTTTTGAGGAGTTGATAAATCAGTTTATATCACAATACTCCTACAACATTCAACACCAAATAACAATGCTTGATCTTTGTAAAGTGAAACAAAAAGTAGGAGAACCCTTCACGACGTTCTTGCAAAGGTGGAGAATGTTATTTGCATGATATTCTCGTCCTATTCCTGAAAAGGAAAAGATGGATATCTTTATAAATAGCCTTGATCCAGAATTAAGCTATAGGCTTAACCTTCATTGTCCTCATAACTTTGAAAAATTGATTGAAAACGCAATCACCATTGAAGGGGCCTTGGTTAAAAGGGGAGTGATAAAACTTGATAATCCAAGTACATCAAATCAAAACAACGATAAAACAAGGTTTTGGAATAGAAACAAAAATGTTGTCAATGATGGTATAGTGGATGCAAATAATTTATGAACAAGACCATCTGTTTTCAATCTATCAAGTGCTCCACGAAATAATCCATAAGGAAATACAATTCAACAAGGTAACAACAATCAACAAGGACAAATTTCCAAGCAAGAAAACATGACCAATCAAAATACTAATCAAAATCGTGATAATTTCAATAATAATCTTTGTAATGCCCAAACATCAAATCCGTCTAGACCTTCATTCTTTTCAAATCGATGGAATTTTACCGCTTTGGGTCAATCTCTTGAGTCTGCTCTCAAGGAGCTTCTTGATAATAAGGTTATCACCTTGCCACCACAAAGAGATTATGAGCCACGAGTCAAACCACCATCATGGAATGACTCGTATTATTGCAATTATCATTGATGTAAGGGTCATAGAACAAACAATTGTCAAGCTTTGAAAAATCTAGTACAAGATTTAATTGACAATGGTACCATTACAATTGAGGGGCATCATACCAATGATGATCATCAAGCATTCAAAGATCCTTTTCCAAACTATCAAAAGGGGGAAGCATTGGATACCAAAGCCAAAAGCATACATAATGTTGAAGACAATATAATCCGTCACATCCACACAGATGATCATTGGGTTAATGTTATCAAAATCAAGGGAAAACAAGAATATCAATAGGTTAATGTAACAACAAGAGGTCAAGCAAAGGTTGTTTTAAAAGGAAGTTCATCTAAAACAACTAATTCTTCTCCAAGTCAGTATAATCTGGTTGATCAATTGAGAAAAAACATCAGCTCAAACATCCATTCTTGAACTTCTCAAAATATCCCCCATACACAAGAATATTTTAGAAGAAGCTCTTGTAAATACAACTGTTGATACTGATTTAGATGCAAACAAATTTCAAGCCATGGTGGGACATTTATCTTCCCCCACTTGTTTTTCATTTTTCGACAAAGATGATGCTTCCATGACACATCCACATAATTCCTCACTCTATCTTGAAGTCATGATCCATAAACATCGAATTAGATGTGTCTTAATAGATGGAGGAGCCAGTTTGAATATTTGTACCTTAAAATTAATAAATGCCTTAGGAATATCAGAAAATGAAATTGACCCACGAAGGAAGATAACCATCAAGGCATATGATGATGAAGAAAGAGCTTCTAAAGGACTAATATTGCTACCTATCAGAGTGGGACCTATTGTGAAGAATACATTTTGTCAGGTTCTAGATCGAGATCTGTCTTATAACATACTTTTGGGTCGTTCGTGGATTCATGATATGCAAGCAGTACCATCAACATATCATCAATGTATCAAGTTTCCATATGATGGACAAGAAATAACTATACAAGCTGATTACAATAGTACCCAAACTTGTTCAATTCTTAGAGTAACTCAAGATGTCTTTGTGCCACACAATAGGGAAGCTCTTGCTGTTTCTTCTTCCAATCTACAAGTTCAATTGCAAGAATTGACAAAGAATCTTGATACTAAGCTGAAGTTTAAAGACAAAGGGGTACGTGAATATTCACTATCTCTCTCTACTTTACCACCTTCTCCAAGATCACATGGTTTGCCAACTTTATCAAATCAAAAGATTGCAACCGCTTCTACATCTCAAGCTTCCGTGCCAATCACAAAGTTTGATGGAAAATTCATTAGAGCTAATACCACTGAAGAAGAAGCTAAAGATAGGGACATCCTAAATTGGCTATACAAAGATGAAGATGAATCTCTCTTGCACATTAAGTTGCCTAAAGAACAATATGGTAAGGGGTACGCTATCATGCAAAAGATGGGCTATGAAGGGAATGGTCCTATAGGGAAATGAAGAGAAGGAATTGTGGAACCAATTCAACCTATTTCAAAGCATTCAAGTGATAAAACAGGACTTGGATATGGTAAATATAAAGAAGAATCTACTTCACAGTAGATACAATTAACTCATGAAGGAGGATCTATGTCAAATAAATCTCATGAATAAGTTTTCCAATTGCAAAATAGTTCAGATACTGATTCTAATGAATATGAATGGGACACCATTTATAATGATGAATTTTGGAGGGACAAACAAGTTGATACCATACACAAATATGCACCTGTTCTTATACAAGGAGAAGGCTCAAGGTCTCCACTTGATTTTGTTTTACAAAGCGATCATGACTCAAGTGAGGAAGAATCAGATTCTAACGAGATTGACAATCAACAGGAGAATACCATTATAGACCTTGTCTATCATGAGGATGATAACCATATCATGACTTTGACAATTCAAGACCTTACCCAACCTAATGATCCTATGCCTTTAGTTTATCCAGAACTTATAGATTGGGACATTGATGCACCTATCCATATTCCTACATTCAGTAATGATGAGGACATTATAAATTTCCTTTGTTCCTCAAATGAAGAAAACAATTGTTTCATTCAAGAATCTTATACTCATGATTTTGACAAGGAGAGTGTCAAGTCTCTTAGCTGCAAAATAAATGAAATAAAAGATGGATCTATTGATGAAAACCGAAAAAAGGCAGTGATAGATCAAAACAAGAGAAAAATAAAGAGCGAATCTGACAGTGAAAACCTTTCTGAGGCACTGAAGGATGAGAAACTTGACACTCTTCCCAAGTATCATCATGAAAGATCTTCTATTTTGATTGAACCAATAGAATCAATCAACATAAGTACAACAAAACAGCCAAAATTTTTGCAACTTGCAATCATTAACAGTTGAAGAAGTCCTGAAATTCATGGAATTCTTGAAGGATAATCAAATTAACTTTGCTTGGTCATATGCTGATATGCCAGGGTTAGATCCTAATTTGATAATGCATCATTTATCTATCAAACCTGGGACAAAGCCTGTAAAGCAAAAGCTCAGAAAAATGCATCCACATGTTGCATTATTGGTCAAAGAAGAATTAAAGAAGCTTTTGGATGTTGGATTCATTAGAACTATTGACTATGCAGAATGGATTTCAAATATTGTACCTGTTTCAAAGCCAGATGGAAGGATAAGAGTTTGTACAGATTTCAGGGATTTAAATAAAGCTTGCCCCAAAGATGATTTTCCTTTGCCCAACATAGACATGATTGTTGACTTAACTGCTGGCCATGCAATGTATTCATTAATGGATGGATTTTCAGGATACAACCAGATAAAAATTGCACCAGAAGATCAAGATAAAACAGCGTTCACATGTCCTTGGGGTACCTATTGCTGGAATGTAATGCCATTCGGGTTAAAGAATGCTGGAGCTACTTATCAAAGAGCAATGACAACTATTTTTCATGATATGATGCATACATTCATGGAAGATTATGTTGATGATTTACTTGCCAAATCTCATACACGAGATGAACACCTGGAAATCTTATCAAAAATCTTTATCAGAATGGAGAAGTTCAATGTTCGACTAAATCCAAAGAAATGTGTCTTCGGCGTTACATCTGGAAAACTCCTAGGGTACATTGTTTCAGAAAAGGGTATAGAAGTTGATCCAGAAAAGGTACAAGCTATAATGGACATGCCTCCACCATGAAATATCAGTCAATTAAGATCATTGCAAGGAAGATTATAGTCTATTAGAAGGTTTATAGCTCAACTGGCAAATAAAAGCTTGCCATTTACACATTTATTGCATAAAAATGTCCCATTCAAATGGGATGACAAATGTGAAGCAGCATTCAATCAGATCAAGCAATATCTTATGCATCCACCAGTTTTAATTCCACCTATTCCAAGAGAGCCACTCATACTCTATATTTCAGCAACAAAAGTATCTTTGGGAGCATTGCTAGCACAAGAAGATTCTACAGGTAAAGAAAGGGCCATATATTATATCAGCAGAACCTTAACAAAACATGAGTTAAACTACAGTTTCATTGAAAAAGCTTGTCTTGCAGTAGTGTTTGCTTCTCAAAAGTGGTGACATTATATGTTGGCTCATACAGTTAAGTTGATAACAAAGATTGATCCATTGAAATACCTATTAAGTAGAGCTACTTTAACAGGAAGACTTGAAAAATGGGTAATGATCTTAAGTGAGTTTGACATTCACTATGTAGATCAAAAAGCTATTAAAGGATAGGTCATTGCAGATCAATTGGCTGAAGCTCCTTTACAAGAAGAAAATCCAATGCACATTGAGTTTCCTGATGCAGATGTCTTTTTAGCAACAATTCAGAGACCATGGGCATTATACTTTGATGGATCTTATACACAATATGGCTCGGTGGCAGGGATTCTTTTTGTTACACCTAAAGGACATACCATTTCACGATCATATCGGTTGATGTTTCCTTGCACAAATAACATAGCTGAATATGAGGCATTACTCATAGGATTGAAGATAGCTTTGGAATGGCAGATTTCAGAGCTGGAAGTTTATGGTGATTCACAACTTGTCATTAATCAAATTAATGATGATTATCAAACTAAAGATGATAAGTTACTACCATACAAGAACATGGTGGATGATTATAAGAAATATTTTGTGTCAATCAAGTTTTTTTACAAATATCAAGGATTGATAATAAAGTTGTAGATGCAATGGCTACCATTGCTTCTTTATTACAAATATCTAAAGATCAAATCAAGTATGAATTCTTGGTGGAACAATTGTTTTCTCCCGCCTATGATAATCCTAAAACCCAAGTTCTATGTCATTTGAACGGTTCAGATTCACCTTTATATGGCAAGACTTATACCTATTTGAAAGATAACATCTTGCCTTCAGATTTATCCTGCAACCAAAAATGGAATTTCATTCGCCAATCATCCCGTTATACCTTAATTGCCAATATCCTTTATCGACGTGGTCTTGATGGTACACTCCTTAGATGTCTTGAATGTGACGAATCTGAAAAAGCCTTACAAGAAGTTCACGGTGCTAATTGTGGAACTCATTCAAGTGGTTTGACTTTAGCCAAGAAGCTTGTCAGAATGGGGTACTATTGGCCTATCATGGAGCAAGATTCTTTTAATTTTGTCAAGAAGTGTTCTAAATGTCAAATCCACGGGAATCTTATTCATGCACCTGCACAAGAACTACAACCTTTCATTTCAACATGGCCTTTTTCTCAATGGGGATTAGATCTTGTTGGTAAAATACATCCTTCATTGTCAAATGGTCATAAATTTATCATCACAACTACGGAGTATTTTACAAAATGGATTGAAGCTGTTCCTCTAACAACAGTGACTGGTAAACAAATATCTTCATTTATCCTGAATTACATTATTTGTAGATATGGAATTCCTAATTCTATTGTTACTGATAATGGAAGACCTTTTAAGAATCAGGATGTTGATGAACTTTGTGAAAGATTTCACATCCAACACAGGTTCACTACACCTTATTATCCACAGGGTAATGGTCAAGCAGAAGCTTCTAACAAAACTATCTTGAAGATATTAAAAAAGACAGTAAATGACGTTGGACGTGATTGGCATGTCCAATTAAACCTAGCTTTGTGGGCATACAGAACCAGTGTTCGCACACCAACAGGAGCTACACCATATGCTTTAGTTTATGGAGCATAAGCAATTTTACCATTAGAAGTTGAAATACCTTTGCTTAGGGTTTCACTCAAGGGATTGATAAGTGATGAAGGCTACAGAGTTTCTCGCCTTCAGGAACTAGAATTGTTAGATGAAAGACGTCAACATGCAGCTGATCATTTGAAAGGTTATCAACAAGTTATGTCCCGTAGTTATAATCACAGAGTTAAACCACGGGAATTTCAAGTGGGTGACTTAGTTTTGAGAGAAAATCCACATAATCAACAAGATAGAGAAAAGAAAGGGAAATTTGAACCTAATTGGCTTGGTCCATTTGTTATTGTAGCATCATACGGTTCTGGTGCATATCAGTTATCCACATCAGAGGGGGACCTGTTTGAAGAGCCAATCAATAGTATTCATCTGAAGAAGTTCTATGTCTAAAAAGTCCTGAATTTTTTTTAAAAAAATCATAAAAAGTCCTAAAAAAATCAAAAAAATCATAAAAAGTCCTAAAAAAAAAATGATTTTTTTTTGAAAAAGTGCAATAAAAACAAGTGGTGAAAACTTGGCAAACAAGCGCTACTTATGATCAAAATGGGCTCCTCCATTTATTAGTTTATGTCTTGTTTTCACTTTCGGCATCATCCATTTGCATCTATCATCTATATATATCTTTTATTATCCATATCATGTAGTGGGAATCTTTAGGTTTCATCATGGCTTGATGAAATTTGTACATATCTTTTATCCTTAGGTTGTGTTTACACTGGGGGAAAAATGCAGAAACATACAAGAGAGAGGCAATGAGCTTTCAGAATATCACAAATAGACAAATGACAGTTTGACAAAACATAACAAATATTGTCATATCAAATCAATCACAACATGTTTATTCAATACCAATGGAAATTGAAACAACATGCTCCAAAAAAATGAGAATATCAATGATGATAACTAAAAATTGGATGATCTTAATCTGAATAAATGTTTGAAATACTTTAAGCAGGATTTAAATGGTTGTTTTATTTTCTATCATATCTCTGGAGTAATTCAATGATGTATTGAACTAGAAGAGCAAGAAAGGAGTATGATTTTTCTTTGTCTGCTGTTTGTGAGGAAATCATTAGTACTATGCAAATTGGTCGCGAGACATGCTCTACCATGTATCATGGATGACATTTTAGAATTTGCATGGGAAACGGGTTAACTCTTGTCTGTTTATGCAAGCAATACTCAGGTCATCTCGGTTCAATTATACCTCGATGCTTGTATTAGCTTGCTATATTAAAAATCATGAAAGTAATACTCAGGTCATCACTGGTGCTAACATACCCTTTGATGCTTGTATTAACTTTCAACATTTCAAAGCTCTATGATGATACAAAAAGCATGAATAAGCTCTCCAAATGGCAATATTGTATGAATGTCCTGCATGGTTAGTATAGATTGCATTCATGTTAGAATTTGCATTTTGCATTTATAGATTTCTAAAAAGCTGGCAAAGTATCAAATGGTTATATCTTTTCAAAAAAATGACTGAGTATATTTTGACATTCATAAAAATATCATTTCATACATTTTTCATATATATTTGCATTAGAAAATCATAAAATCAAAGCATACATTACATACATCATTACCATATACATTCATTCATCAAATAAACTTCATCTCATACAATCATGAATATAAATAACATGCATTATGAAACCATCATATAGTACATATCATATAATATACATCATATATCATGTAAAATCATCACTGTATTTCATATATCTCAAAAATGAATGTAAAAATGTACAAGGATGTCAACTACAAATGATATAACATCATAAAAAAGGTGATCATCTCAAGGTGTATACAAAATGTCTCAATAGAATATCATGAAAATATCATATACAATGCACTAGGCAGTGCTATCCTCTGATGGAGCTGGCCTAGGACCTGTACCACTTTCCCCTGATGGACCTGCTCCGCCTGTCCCTGATGGCCCTCCTGGAGGTAATGGCTGTGTCACCCCCTGCTAGTAGTACGAGACCGACCATGGGTAGATCGTGACTGCGCATAACTCTCTCTCTGCTCAGGTGGAACTGCATCGTGATATCGAGTCCGGTAAAACTCAACATCTCGGGTGGTTCTAGTAACCTCTCTCATCATGTCACCCATCAAGGTGCTACCTACTACTCTCTGTAGGCTATCTGCCAAGGCAATAGCCTGCTCACCCCGCTATCTAGCTACGTACCTCTCAGCAGTAATCAAAGTCACCTAATCCTGCAACTGTGTAATCAAGGCCTGTGCCTGTGATAGCTAAGCTTACACAATCTGAGAGCAAAAGATTCAAAAGAAATCACTATAGATAGAGGAAGATGGAATGCTTCTGAAAGCTATCTTTATTTCTTTGTTTGAGTTTTCAGTATAATGTTTCATTTTGTGTTTTGTTTAATTCATTTTGATTACTCAAATTAACATATCGGATCTACTAAAGGGGATGGGTCAGTGTGTCTCATCCGTGGTCCACCTCTGCCCCCTCTACCACCTCTGCCACCTCTCCTACCGCCTCTCTTGACACCTCTATCTCCACCTCTACCATCACCACCATCATCTCCCTTTGAGTCATCATCTCCATCACTCTCATCATCGTCATTGTACTCTGCAGAGACGATATCTGACTAGATACTATCAGATCTACTGAAGGGGATGGGTCAGTGTGTCTCATCTGTGGTCCACCTCTGCCCCCTCTACCACCTCTGCCACCTCTCCTACCGCCTCTCCTGACACCTCTATCTCCACCTCTACCATCACCACCATCATCTCCATCACTCTCATCATCGTCACTGTCCTCTGAATCATCATCCCCTGACTTCAAGTCTCTCTGTCAACGTCTCTGAGCAATAATAGGAGCAATAGCCTCATCAGGATCAAACATACGTGGCACTGGATGCTCTAGGACATACTGGACATACTCTGGTGTTGCCCCTGCATCAAGAACATCCACTTGTTAATCCCACATCTGTGCTCCTAAACTGGTGAACTCTGCCACTGCTGCCTCATAAGAAATCTGTGGTCCCCACACTGCAAGCTCTGGCTGTCACCGCGCATAAATGGTTGAACCCATAGGAATACCCTGAATCCAACCAAACTGTCGCAATACTTGCCCAGCAAGAAATCTCTCCAGGATCCATGTCGTCCGCCCAATCAAAAATCTGGAAGTGCATACAAAAGGCATCTCCCTCGCATCCTCTGGCCATGGCTCACAATCCAAATATGGTCTCTAGCATACTGTATCCAAACTATCTAATAGTCGCTGCCAATACACTAGTTTTCCCAGACTCGGCTGAGCAATAATATGTGCATATCTCCATCTATATGCTCGACCAGCCGGTCGCTGTCCTCGGGTCAATGGACGTAAAACAACAAAATGCTCCCATGCCCATATCTATAATAAAGAGCACCCAACAACAAAACTTCGGCCTCTACCATATACGATATGATATAACTCGTCATATAGGTGGGCTAGCATGCATGTACCCCACGCATATCATGTCCCCTGCATCACCATGCTCTCCAAAACATGACCCCATCCGATCACAAACCCCTTCGACCTATGGTCGGGGCACAAAACACCTCCAATAAATCCTGCAAGTATAGCTGGTAGTGGCGGGTATGTATCTGTAATCTCACCCCAGGGGATGAAGTACCCAGTGATCTGATCATCTTAGAAAATCCTCCTCAAAGAATCAGTGCCTCCAACCTCTCGGCTATCAAATACAACTATCTCTCCCATCACTGGGATCTGTAGGATGCGATATACATCCTCGGGGGTCACTGTAATCTTGCCTATCAGTAAATGAAAAGTGTTGGTGTCACTATGCCACCGCTCTGCAAGTGCTATCAATAGGGCCCTGTTGAGGCGAACCTCGGGCATATCAAGTAATGAACTCAAACCACATGCATCAATCACATCTCTATCTGATTGTAATAAATGTGGAATCAATGTCCATGTGCTCGGAAATGTCTCTCATAACTGCAAGACACCTAGTCTCTCCTATTGACATACATCATCAAAGCAACATCAATATCAAATCATCATAACGTATCAATCCAAAATTGAATATCAAATTATTTGTTTTTTCATCATCATTATGAAATGCGAATAATATCAAAATCATGTTTGTTTTTAACAACCTTAGAAGCAAATGAATCAATCAAACTATTTGTTTTTCATCATCATGGAACGCAAATAATCAACATCAAGTTTCTTTCTAACAACTTTAGGAGAAAACTTATCTGTCCTATTTGTTTTTAAAAACTTGAAAAGCAAATTTATCAGCTACTATTTGTTCTCCAACAACTTTGGGAACAAATTTATATGTTACAACAAAATAAAATCAAAGGCGCTACAAAATTGGTTAAATGCGCTACACAATTCATCATCAGTGCTATAGAATTAAATGCGCTACAAAACATATTAATTGCGCTACAAAATCAATCACATGCGCTATGAAATATTTTGCGCTACAAAATTTGTCAATGGTGCTACGATACATCTCAAATGCGCTATGAAATCATATGCGCTACAAAAATATTCAAATGTGCTACGATATACATTAAGAGCACTACGAAATCAAATGCACTACGAAATCTATTAAATGCGCTACGAAAAACATCAAAGGTGCTAAAACACATTTTTCTACACTCAAACATTGAAAAACATGCGCAAAACAGAAAATTTTTGAGAGACAAGAAATTTACGAGAAACATACCGGAGGTCCATAGTGCACTGGCCGCTGATGTCATCGGATACGCTCGAAACGGTGCTGGTGAACTGGAAGTGCCATAATTATCAATTCAGAGCTCAAAAATTTGTAAATTTTACTAGGTTAAAATTGAAAATGACATGGAAAATGACATTTTTAACCTATATAATGGTCAAATTGGGGCATTTTTATCATATTTTCACATAGCAGGGGCAATTTCTTCATCAATTTTTCATTTCATGTCTCTTCGGGTCAATTTCTTCAAATCATTAGTTTCGAACGATGAATCAACATCTTCAAAATCTATAAAAATCGAAAAAAAAATAAAAAATAAAAAATAAAAAATAAAATTAAAAAAAAATTCCAAAATCGATTCATCGTTCGCGGGGGCATATACCTATCAACATTTCGATAGTCAACATTTTGGGCAAAATTCAAAATTCTTTGAAGTAATGCGTAAAACACATCACTTCAAAGAGGGGCAAAATGTATACACTTAAAAATGGTCACATCACATTATCTGGTAATTAATTAAATATTTTTTATATTTAATTGAAATCTTCGAATTCTATCTGCGTATAAATAAATTTAAATAATTTATTTATATTTCTTCATTATTTTATTTTGATTAAATAAACAAGTTTATTTAATCATCTTTTTGTATTCATTTCTTAATTAATTAAATAAATATTATGATTTATTTATATTAATTATCATATAATCTTAGTTTGAATATCTTATTCAAATAAAGATTAAAATATTCTTCTTCTTCTAAAATATCTATTTATAATTAAATATTTCAAATATTTAATTAATTCCTCTAAATCAATTCATATATCTATTTTATAATTAAATATTCATTAAATATTTAATTAATTCTTCTAAATATTTTATATTCTTCTAAAGTCACATTACAATTAAATATTACAAAATATTTAATTAAATCTTCCATAGTATAAAAATCAAAAATCAAAATGCAATAAATGAAATTAAATAAATTTATTTATTTAATTAATTTTGGGATTTATCTTCAACACCCATGAAACAAACTGCCAAAATAGAAAATTAAATTTTCTCTATTTCTGTGCAGGCTTGTTCCCGTGGGTTGAAGACAGGAATCCATCCTTCTCTCCAACCTCTCAACCTCTCCCATTTTCTTCTCAACTTCTTCATCTTTCACCATTCAAACCTACCAGACAATCTCATAGCCATAGATTCTTGCCAGCCAGGATTGTGCCTGCAAAAATCTATAAATACGACTGCCGGGAGCTCCAAATGATATAGAAGTTTTAAGCAAGTAAATTATAGGAAAATTTCATAGCATTCATACTTTCATAGCATATAATCATAGCATAATATAGCATAGAATCATAGCAATAGCAGTATAGAATCATGATATTTTTCATTCACAGCCCCTGTGCATAATCCACAGCCCCTGTCCATATCCGTATTAGCAATTCCATTCCATCAGCATATAGAATAGAGGTTTTTCATTTGCATACTCATTCTACAGCAGCCATTTGGAGAAGCTTACATCAAATCTGAGAGCAGCAACTTCAAATTCCTGGAGATAGAGGAAGATGAAACGGCTCTGAAGAAACTTTGTTTTATTTGATTTCATTTAGTTTTCTTTAGTATAATGTTTCATTTGTGTTTGTGTTTTCAATTAGATTAATAAATAAACAACAACACACTTAGAATAACAAATCTATATTATTTTAAACAACTTAAATTATGATATGGTGTGATGATGAATGACATGGATGATTTATGCAGATGCTTAGACTAACAGATCTATATTATGAAGATGCAAATGCAATGCATGTGAAGTGATTGATGTTTCCTATTATGTATGATAGGAATGATATGTTGTATGCTGACGGTTTGTAGATGTAGGATGGATGCATGATGGTTGCATTGGTGATGATGATGTTAGTGCATAAATTAGATGATGACAAGAGGATCCCACAAGTCCATGATTGACAAGACTTTATTAGAGATGGTGACGATGATAGATGATGATGATGATGATGATGATGATGATGATGATTCGCTTATCAAGGATTGGTATTTTAAAAGGGCTACTTACTTTATGTTTGATAACACACATAGGTACAATGCATCAAGGTATAAAAGAACCAGGATGGCATTGTACCTAGTGTGATGGACTTTGACTCGATATGCAAATAGGAGTATTCTTGTTCACACTTGACATACAAAAACCTTGCTAGGGCATACCTAACAAAGAAATTATTCACCAAGTTATTTTACAAAAATGTCCAACAAGCACAACAAACAAATGATAATGATCATTGCCCCATTCCTATCTCTCTAAATCCTTCATTCAGATATCATCGAGAGGTCCTTGGAATGAGCGTAATAAGATAAATCAAAAGAAAAGATCAAGTACGCAAACAAGCCAATGTTCTTCATATCTCTAGCCAAAGGGATGTGTTTTGATAGGATAAGGATCCAAGTGATATCCAAAATGATGCCCATTGTCAGAACGATATATCCTAGGACATGCATTGTATAGGATGATGATGGTTTGATAAGTTGATTGATAGGTTGTTGATATAAGGTCAATTGACATGTTTGAAAATGATCAAGACTTTGATTTTGTTTTAAAGATTTGTTGTTTCGATTTTGATTTTACAATTGAAGCTTGCTTTTGCCTTGCTATGATTGTTTTGTTTGTGTTGCCAAAGGATGAAGGTGATGATCAGTTTATTATGGATGATTGATTATTGTGGATGAAAGCGAAATGAGATGGATGGATTTTTCAAATATTTGAATGTTTTTGACATTTGAAACGTTTTGAGGCTATTTTGGTTTTGGATTTTGCGATGTTTTTGATTTTTCAATTTTCTAATGTTTTTGGATTTTTGATGTTTTTGGATGTTTTTGGATTTTGATGTTTTTTAATGTTTTTGGATTTTGATGTTTTTTGAATGTTTTTGGATTTTTGATGTCTCGGCGGCTGATCAAAGATTAGCCTTGCCTATGTTTAAGCTTAGAGATGACGTAGTTCGAATTCCAATGTTTTTGATGTTTTTTTCTGAGTTTTTGAGTTTTTTTGGATTTTTGCATGATTTTGATGATTTGGATATGGATACAATATTAGTGCTTTGTTTGGGAGTTTGTTGAAAACCAAGCTAAGGTTGATTGATCGGATCGATGGATTGATGATCATGATAACATTGTTGAGGATACACAACAATGCAAGGATTGGATTGATCGGGATTCATTAGGATTGATGATGATAACATTGTTGAGGATGCACAACAATGCAAGGATAGTGTTAAGCAACACAGATATCCTGCTGATTTCTTGATTGGATTTGATTGATCATGATTGATGAAGCTTGATTTGGAAAAAAGATGTTTGGATGATTTGACATGACGTTTGAAGTGCAACTTAGATGCAACTGATAGCGATTACTTGGATTGATGTTCGATGAAAGATGAAGACTGATAAGGAATGTCTTCTCGTCAAAATATGCCATGGGCTAGTGATATGGATTTTTTGCTCACAAGTGCTAGACCAATTTTATTTCACATTTTCCAATGTTCAGATCGCCACATAAGTTGGAGGATATAGATCAAGATTTATTCCTAAAGCAAGATGTAAATATCTGCCCCAATGTGTAGCAATGTATGGAGTGCGATGGGTGGATGCTCGGATAGGTGTATGGATGGATGGATATGGTAAGCATGCAAAGGATGCCAAGGATTATCTTGCAATAAGATAAGGTGTTCAGATAAAGAATGCTCATTTGGATTATGCTTCATGGCTCAGATAATGCTGGGGTAGGGTAGGATCAATGAAAATGACCCATGTCAAGATGTTTACCATAAGTAATTATAAAGGGTGCCCCAAACTTCATCAAGATCAAGATAACTTGGACTATGGACGCAAATGGATGAAAATGGATTGGATCAATGGTTTATGGATGGACAGATTTATTATGGATAAGATGGAAGAATGCTCAATTTATTATGGATGGGATGAGATGCTTTCACTTGAAGTGGTGCACATAGATGCTCGATTCTACACATGATGCCCGTTTTCCAGGTTTTCATCATGGTCTTGCCCAAAGCACCGCACATGCGGTTTTTCAGTAGAGGATGATTTTTATCTTTACTATTTTCAATCCCTTTTCTAATTTTTTTGGATTTTCATATTATTTTGGTTTTTTTGGTTTATCCTAAAAGATTTTAAGCTTATGTTGAATCATAAGGTGTCATTGATGCAGATGCCCTTGTCATAATGTTCCATCGGTATCCTTCCTGGAGAAGCTGTTTTGCTAACATACGTGCACTTGAATGTAGCTTTTGGGATTATTGATCTACTTTGTCGATACCAGGGTTAACTTTGTCTTTGTGCACACATCGCAATAGAGTGCCTTCGAAATCCTTATGATGAAGGGTTGTTGCCAATACATGGTCAATGTGAGAATTGGATATCATGTGTGGAGGTGTGGATGGAGTGTGTTTAGGGATAGGAGATGGATTGGTTGATAGTTTGGAACCTTTGACTCTCCAAACTTGGGAAGATGAGCAATGATGGGTGGATATGAAAGTGTGTGTGGAATTAGGACCAACTACTTGATATACTTTGTATGTTGCTTGAAAAGCCTGCTTTTGCTTTTTTGGACATCTTTGATGGATACTTTTCCCTTTTTGATTTTTCCCCATAGTTTCTTTGACAAATGGAGTTTGATGGGGATGATCTTTCTTTGTATGTTTTGGTATCCATTTGTATTTGATTTGTCCATTATGCTTTCCAATTGCTTTTTCTTTCATAAAATTCTTCATACTTTGATTCAAATCTTTCTTTTGACGTTGGTCCCAATTCATGGATGGGGTGATGGGTGGATGAAGATTCATGATGTGACTGGTTGTAGTATTGACTCTAGTTTCATCATAAAGACTCTTTGTGCTCTCTATGTTGATGCTTGCTTGAGGTGAAGTTTCCCCCAGTATTGTGGAAGTAGTACCTCCATTCTTTGATTCTACTTGTTCTAAGATGTCTTGTTCAGTAAACATGCTCTGACAAATGACTACTGTAGATGACATTGTTTTGATTTTCTGCTCTGCCAACTCTGGATTATACTGTTCTTTTTTATTTGCTTCCTTGAGTGGATAATGTTCAATATATTTATTCATGATGTCCTTAGTCTGAATTTGGGACATATCTGATCCTAATGTTGATAACTCCATTTGACTGAAGGAGTTAATAATCTGCTCTTTTTGTGTAACACAATCTTGTTCTAGATGAAGATCATCTACGTGTCCATCCATACAAAGCATCTCATGGGTAGATGGAGGAGTATGTGCATCTTGCATAGATAGGATAGTTTCCATTAGATCATTATAGTATCTTGAAGATACAAATTATTGATCTTGAATGATTTTGAAGTTGCTTTCGACATGCTTTGGATCAAGCTCTTGACATGGGTCAATTTCAAAGGATTGATTGCTTACAAAGGATTCTTGGATGTCATTATTAGACATGGTAAGTGGTTCAATATCTTCAAGTGTTGATTCCAAGTTTCCTTCAGTATCTGTAACCATGAGGTCAAAGGGGGTCAAGATGTCTTGGAAAGGACCATTGCTAGACCTTAGTGATATGTTTTGATTATGCTTTGGAATAAATTCTTGAGATATGTCCTCTAACTCATAAGGCGATGTAGAGACATTTTCAACATGATCATTGGTCAATGGATCATGCATTATGTTAATAGGATCAAATAATCCTAACACTCCTTGAAAGAGATCACTAAAAAGTGGCTCTTGATGTATGGTGAGTTGATCATCGGATGGGGTGAAAACATCTTCAAGGTGCTCATCAATTGAGAGATCTTGATCTTTGTTTTTGGAAAATGTGGTGAAGGGATTTCCACTATTTTCAACCATAAGGTCAAATGATGTTGACATTTCTTGAATTGGATCATTGTTGGTTGGTGGATTTTCACATATGTTGATTTGATCTTCAGACGAGATAGAAACATCTTTAATGTGCTCTTGGATGGATAGATCTTGACCATTGCTCTCAATAGTTCTCATTTTTGTGTGTTTGTGCTTGTGTTTATTGGGTAGCTTGAGAGGCTTGGGCAGCTTGATCGGTGTGGGTAGCTTGAGCGGCTTGTGGATCCAGCTGATATTGTTGAAGCACTTGTTGGTAGGCTTGATGTGCTTTTAGTGTGATGTTACGATATTGACTTATTGCACTTGGTTTTGGTGGTAGCAGTGGTGTATTTGGAATCATGTTGGTTGCGGTGACAAGTGGTTGAGATATGTTTGGAGTGATCATGAGGGTTTGAGGTATGATGGGTGTCATAGTGGTGTTTGGAGTGATTGAAGTGATAGGAATGGTCAGAATGACCGAGGTGATAGGTCCTTGGGAGACCACATTTTGATTTGTCTGGATTGATGTTGTCATTTGATTAGATACCATATGTTGGTGTGATGTCGATGGAATATTCAAAAGATTTGATGTGATGGCTTGATTGGTGTTATGTGGATTGATTTGGATGGAGTGATGGGTGCTACATAAAGGGGAAGGCCCTAAACCAAGGAATGATATAGGTAATGGTGGTGGAGATGTCTCTTGGTGTAATGACTCAACTATTTTGGTAAGTGTAGAAATTTGATCTAGCCAAATTTTTTCTTGATTTCGATCTTGACTTCATATAGTTGATTTGGCTTGTGTTTAAGCAGATTTGGAGTGTGTACTTGTGTTTGATTTTGGACAATGTTATGATTTGGGATGAAACTCAAATTTGGAATGATAGGTTGAAATTGACCATTGTTCATGTTTGGAATATTCGTATGATTTGCAAATGTATCTATCCCAAAGTTTTCTAGATTCATGTTTCAAAAACTTATGCTTGGTACATTCTCATTTGGCTTGTATGGATTTGGTGGGATGATGTTGTTCATTTGAAGGCTCATGGTTTGATTGTTCAGATGACAGAATTGTAGGTTTGGATTTAGATTTACCATCAAGAAATGTGTTCCAATCTTTGATTTGGGAATACTCACACTTTTTGTACCATAGATGTTTGTCGAAGGAAATGATCCCATGTATGGATTGTATAGGTGTGAGTTTTGATAATCAATAGGCATTGTAAGGTTTTGAGTGTTCAATAGATTTGGATTACTCATGATGTATCGATCAAGTTTGTATTCCATGTTCTCCTTATGTTTTGACCTTGTTGAAAAAGTGACCTCTAAGGTTCTTAGGACCAATGACGGGATGAAGGATGAAAGGGGTGAATGATATGAGTGTTTTAATGTTTAGAGACTTTGTATCAATGCTAGACTTAGGGTTTGATTTTGATTGGTTTGATTTGGATAATGAACTTGAAACCCTAAGATGTTGGATGTGATCTTAGGATGAACTTCTTTACATGATTTCCAATTTAATTAGAGGTATGAGAAAGGATGCATTCCCATACTGCTAACTAAGCAAGATGATTTTCGGTTTTGATGATTTACCCAAGTCTAGAATGATATTTTCAAAGCTCTAAATTTTTTTGGTGGGATGGATTTTGATAAGTGTTTGAGATGGATGAAGTGTTTGATTTGATCCTAAATGAACCTAGGAAGGACTTGTTTACTAGGCCAAGATAGTGAAGAACATGCCTTTCTCTAAGAGTAATTCAAAATCAAAAGACCAATATTTGCATGAAAACCATATGACCAAAAGATGCCAAGCACATGTGTGGGGTCCAATTGATTTAATCTTTGCTTAATGGATTCTTTTTACCTCAAACACACTCTTGATTAGGTTTTCAACTGAATGTCCAATGGCCTAATTCTCTTTCATCCCACAAAGTGCATTATGTGGAAATCAAGGAAATCAAGGCAAAGGTTACCTAAAGTTGACTTTAGTAGAAGCAAATTGAGATGAAATCCAAATTTTTAGATGCCTCTAAGGATTCGAATCCCAAGGGCAAGCAATAACATGTGAATTTGTTCAAGGATACTTGCTTCTCCTAAAGGGTTTGCAATTTTAATGATTTGTTGAATGTTGATTTTCAAATGTTTTCAATTAAAGCACTGTGTTTTCAAACTAACTCACATGCAATATAACATCCTAGCTCAATTGGTACTTTTTTCTTAGTGGGCTTGCCTCATGCCCTTCATAGTAGAAGAGATGATTTTACATGCAACCAAGGACAAAATATAAAGGTATGTTAAGAATGAAGTCTTAACCTCTATATTTCAACCAAGATCGGACATGGCAAGTAACTTCTTGGAATCTAATTTCCAATGCACCAC